>OW203763.1:3648591-3846364 GCA_934045905.1 Leuctra nigra
GAGAAATAGAGAGGTTTGGGGGTTAGCGAAAGAGACAGGGAGAAAGGGTAGAAATCAGGACAAGGGAAAGGGAAATTGAGCGAGAAATATTATAGAATAGAGAGAAAGGACAATTCTGGAGGTCGATAAAAGAGAGGTAATGGACGAAATGAGAGATGAAATAGATGTTTGGGACAACGACAGAGAGAAGGACGGTTAGAAATCCCAGAGGGCAATACTTATCCAGCCGCATAACGTATCCAGTCCGCGACCACAAATTTACTCTTTGGTCACAATAAGCTTTGTATTATATGAACTTGACTAATAGAATACCAGACTATATATTTCCATATTTCACTCGATTTAAATTGTTGTTAACCCAAAATTATTTTCTTATTTTATTCCACTCCAATTGTTTAATTTTATATTATTAATATGGTTTAGTATGTTCTCGTAAATCCTATGAAGTTTCCGGAGCTTCAAAAAATGTTATATTTAAATTGCTACAGCTCTATTTAATGTACGAGTAGTAACAGCACTAACATCGAAATAGCAATTGAGTTAATGCGCTGCTTTAGAAACATAAAATGAGTTAAATATGGTTGCAGGTGATATTGAATAACAAGTAACGTTATATTTATACATAGGGTAAAAAATAACAATACATTAGCGAGGCACTGGAAGTGTAAATGTACTTGTATTACCTATACCTAGTATATGATCGCTGGTATTACTAAGCTACAATAAAAACGAAACAATTGAAATAATAGCTCTCCATGAGTATGTCTTAGCTATTATAATTATTATAGACATGGCTTCAAATCGCCGCTGTTAAAAATACGTTGAACTGCTGTTCAAAATGCAGAGTACTGTGTAACATTCATGCTCATTTCTATGTGTAGATACAATGATATGAATTTTACTTATATCAGAAAACTTCGAAATATTGAAAGCAATATTTAATTACGCAAAAACAGTCACACAGTTTATGCTATCCTTTACCCTTCCAATTCCACTGCACTGTGATGTACAACATTAATTATTTTGAATTTCAGGTGTAGTACATGTCTCGCATTATGTTCGTATCAAATGTAGCTTCTAACATGGCAGAAAACTTGACACTGTGTAACCTCCAAAAGATGTTAGTGTTATCTCTTACCCTTGCGCTGCCCAAACCATAACTGCTAATTCCGAGTAGAGTTAATGGCCAGTAAAGTGAAACGAGAGGGGGTTTCAAAAATTAAATAGGAACGTAACAAAAGATAACGAGCAATGTTTATTGTCAACAGAACACTTTAAATCTAACGTATGGTACATTACATAGATTCCATATAGAGTTGTTCTTATTTTTGGGTCAGCCTTTAATTCAATGCATTGATTGAAGAACTTTTATCGTAATTAGAGTCATTACCATTGAAAATGGCAAGAAGATTTTAGTTTGTGGCTAGGGACTAACTTTGGGCGCTCACCATTTTGAAACAAGTCCCATCTAAAGAACCATACGTCAAGATAGCGTTATTCTAACAACAATAATAATAATTAGTCCCAGTTTGCACGTAGATTCGCTTGTCAAATGCATAAAGAAGGTCCTTTAATCCCTTTAGGTCACCCACATGAGTTCGGTGCCTACAGATAGCAGCCAGTAGCTAAGAAATAATATAATAGGGGAGCCAACAACAGTGGGACTGATGGGATCGTATTTTGTAATAATTAGTGGGTGACGTTTTAAAAGAAGGCCATTCGAAGTGAGATTTTTATCTCCGCTGTACCATGTTTAAAAACGCACTGAAATTGATCTTGAATTGCAGCTTCACTTATTATTATTATTATTATTATTATTATTATTATTATTATTATTATTATTATTATTATTATTATTATTAAGTCTATATTCTCAACAGAGCCAGGCTCCACTAGTGAGAATGTAATATAGAGTAATATATAGAATAACTTGTCAGGTTATTACATAGTTTTAACAAAATATTAAATTTTGAAAACGCGTGTTATAATTTTGACATCAAACTTGATTTACTGTAAAATTTAAAATATTTGCATCTTGATGGTTTTACTATTATAACTTGTACACATTTAAGGGCCAGTCTCTCAACTCCGCTAAATTTTAAACGGTTGATTAGGACTGTTTTGTCATGGCAAAAGCCAATGACATTCCTAGAATGTCTGTGTTAATTTAATTACTGGTTTTAGCAGAGTATTGAAAAACTGGACATAAGGGAATTTTTATAAGTAAAACTAAAATCGAATACGAATGGAGGATGCACAAGACTGATGTTTAATTTTATATCTTGATTCATTGGTTTCTTTCTCGTCACTTTTTTGGTGTAGTTTAGTATCTTTTAAGGTTAATATCGAATCTAATCCGGAGAGGAGATCTCGTGTTTTTCACCGCTTTCTATCAGCAATTCCTTTCTAATCAACGAGAAAAGTTGTTTAACTTTCTACGAGGGGCAAAATGTCATTGAAAAAAGGTTTTGGGCCTCTTAAGGAATTTAGTGAAAAAGTTTGTGATTCTATACAGAATACTCTCTGCAGGCTATAAAGCGAACGGGAAATCATAACGTACGATACAATATGACGAACTGAAAATAAAAAACAAATACTTTTTAACAAATCGACATTTTAATCACTAATGGAAGAACAAATCTAAAAACATTTTCCTTATAAATCAGTATATATTGGCGTTGATGCGACATCAACTTCAACAAGTAGCTTTCACAAATCAATGGCAATTTCTGAAACTTACTTGGACTCTTTGTCGTGATGCTCGCGCAACACTGCCTGAAATACACCGAATGAGGGTATATTTTAATTAAAGATAATATTGCTATCTACCTATCCGAATGGGATAGCTCTTCAACGAGATGGGTATGCTATGTTTTTAAGTGGTCCCTTGTATCAAACCATTATGTTACATTATTCTCTGGCCATGTATCGTTGTATGAACCTAAGAGAGAAACACCAAACTCAGCAGCAATTCATAGGTTCATTATAAAGTTGAACGTAGGGTGGTCAGCAGATTATGCGGATAAATTCTCGCCACTATTCCCCATCTCTTAGTAAGGTTAGTGCTATTAGGTTTGTTAAATAGAACCAAATGCTTGCTCTATAGGACTATAGGGGAGGGGGAACCAAAGTTAGTCCACTTTGAATATTCTGGAGGGAAGAGAATAATAATAGAAGGTTTCGCAACTAGGTAGATATGCATAACTTCCGCGACCTTAATCATAACTTTATCTCGCAAAGTAAGGTGCAAAACGGGTAGATGCATTCTATTCAACTGAATCCTTGGCATGTTCTTACGTTCTTACAATTATGAAGTTGAGAATACAACATAACTTTATTTCAATTTAACTTTCTGCAGAAATTTGTTTTCATCTAATCAAGAATATTTTCACATAAAACACCCATGATACAAAATCCACAGAGATGATAGTTAACTTTCTTGCAGCTCTAACGCACGTTAAAGAGTGACAAGATGAAATTAGTATGAACAGAATCTGATATATTAGTACAGCTGGAGTTCATTTCAAAACACCTTGTACAAGCATGTTTTCATACAATAAGTTAGGTTTCTCGAGTTTAAATTGCTTTATTTATAGCCTGTAAAACTTTATCTCTGTCAAGAAATTGTACTTACTTACTTCAGAGGAACATTCAAGAAACATTAGACCTGTCGATCTCTAAAAAGGAAACCTCTGAATCAAAAGTGTTCCATTAGCAAATAATTTCTTGCTTGGAATTCCGAAGTTGAATCGATATTGTTTATTGAGTGCGAGCGAGTGTTCATTTCTGTGGCCACATCATATAATGTGATGATGAATGATGCAGGTTGTTTTACTGAGCAGACAGAGAAGAAGAATACTATGAGGGTTGAAGAAAACTTTCTCCAGAGCACATCATACGTAACATTTTTAGCTCAACGCTTGTAGATAAAAGTAAGTAGACTGAAAAATCAACTCTGTACCTTAGAGGTAAAAGAGCAGAAGTCCATTTCATCGATTTTGCGTTGTAAACTTTTGGAATGATGTCATCAAGCTCTATTAATCGTCAATTGACCGATGCCAAGAAATTCAGTTATATTGATTTTTTTATTTATTTATTCATACATCTTACAAAATGATAATAAAAATTATCACAGTGGCAAGGAATTACTAATAACTAATAAAATAACAATAATAACAATATTAATGACAATAATAACAAATAACAATCAAATAAGTTAGTCTCTATCAAAATTAAAATTTAAATGTAGAAGTTTTCGAAATGTTTTTACTTCAGCCTTGTTTATATTTTCATTGTTTATTATGTTGGCTGGTAATTCATTCCAATCATCTATGGTTTGATTGAAGAAAGAATTTTTCAAAATGTCTGTCCGAAATGTTCTTGTTTTGAGTGTCCATTCATGATTGTCTCTTCCTTGCCTTGTCTTCCTCTCCAGCCGCTCCTTAAATTCCTTCCAACCACCTACACCATTCCACATTGAACACATTGACCACATTGAACACATTGAACTATTCTCTCACACAATGACTCATGTCACCATTACATCATATGATTGGATGAAAATACGAAATAATATGATTTTTTCAAGAAGCATTTCGATGAAATTCCGCCCTTCTACCTCTGAGGTACAGAATTATAGAATATAGTTTTCCGAAAATTAATTAATTGCCATAATATTAATTGTTTAGAAATAGTGTTATAATAATTTTTACCTATTTGAAGGGCAACAGGTATTTCCTCTTTCCAGTTGACGACTTACTGAGTGAAATTGTATTATTTTTTTAAGAAAATGTTATTAAATATTGTTGAAATTGATCCATTTGTACATGTGTCAGAAAACGCTTTGTCTAGATCACGACGTAGTGTGAATGGGGGGTTCATTCCCCCATTCGCAAGGACTACACCATATCAATACAGCGGTACAGGCTGCATCGGAGGGTCCGATACAGCGGTACAGGCTGCATCGGAGGGTCCGATCCAGCGGTACAGGCTGCATCAGAGGGTCCGATACAGCGGTACAGGCTGCTTCGGAGGGTCCGATACAGCGGTACAGGCTACTTCGGAGGGTCCGATACAGCGGTACAGGCTGCTTCGGAGGGTCCGATACAGCGGTACAGGCTGCATAGGAGGGTCCGATACAGCGGTACAGGCTGCATCGGAGGGTCCGATACAGCGGTACAGGCTGCATCGGAGGGTCCGATACAGCGGTACAGGCTGCATCGGAGGGTCCGATACAGCGGTACAGGCTGCTTCGGAGGGTCCGATACAGCGGTACAGGCTGCATCAGAGGGTCCGATACAGCGGTACAGGCTGCTTCGGAGGGTCCGATACAGCGGTACAGGCTGCTTCGGAGGGTCCGATACAGCGGTACAGGCTGCATAGGAGGGTCCGATACAGCGGTACAGGCTGCATCGGAGGGTCCGATCCAGCGGTACAGGCTGCATCGGAGGGTCCTATCCAGCGGTACAGGCTGCATCGGAGGGTCCGATCCAGTGGTACAGGCTGCATCGGAGGGTCCGATCCAGTGGTACAGGCTGCATCGGAGGGTCCGATCCAGTGGTACAGGCTCATCGGAGGGTCCGATACAGCGGTACAGGCTGCATCGGAGGGTCCGATACAGCGGTACAGGCTGCATCGAAGGGTCCGATACAGCGGTACAGGCTGCATCGGAGGGTCCGATACAGCGGTACAGGCTGCATCGGAGGGTCCGATACAGCGGTACAGGCTGCAGGCAGCAATGATAAATATCACATTGTTGTGAATGTGATAGGTATTTCAACTTTACCCATAAGGCTAACCGAAGAAGTAAAAATCAGAAGGCATAGTTTGTAAACGTTTAGTGAAATTCTTGAATTGTAAATTAAAACATGCTTTTGCTTCGATTGTAGTCTATGTATACATACTAATAGATTTTGAGGTTAGCTGAAATCTTGTAAAATCGGCGGCCTGGCATGCATGTTTTCATGGACTCTCAAAATTGAATAGAAACTTCATTCATATATACAACAGGAAATAAAGCTCTAGATTTGAACTCACCCTCATATCACTACCCTCGTCTGCGCAACCAACCTCTTACAATCCGTACAATATCACAAGCATGTTACATAGAAGTCGTGTGGGTGCATGGGGCATATTTTAGTGGAATAGGGTGGATTGCTGAAGGGGGTGGAGGTGCTGGGTGGGGGGGGAGGATAATTTATCCGCTGACATAGACTGAAAGTTCCCACCAACGGCCACAGATGTTTGAGAAGGTCTTAGAAAAGCAAGACAAAGTGTGACTTACCGGCAAACGAAAGAAGAAAAACAAAGACATAATTTAATGTAACAAGGTTTCATTTTTAAGTCATGACTAAGAATTTCTTGTTCCGTTTGGCTTCAACTTGTGAAAATAAGTTTTGGAAAGACGATTTTATCACATATCTCTCAGGTGAGGTGATATCGTTGTCTTGGAGGAGAAAGTGGCGAAGACCACTTTTATCAAAATCGCATTTTTATATGATAGTTTGTAGAGACAGTTTCAAGTCCAGGATGTGATCAGAAATACCCAAAATTTCAACGAGTTACCTATATGGCCAAGTATTTAGTTTATGAGAAAAGTGTGCACCTATACTAGACATGGTATTACTTATGGTATTACAAACATGCATATCATATAATATACTTGTAATATATATATATTTTAAAATTACTATTGGGTAGACAACCCAATAGTAATTTTAAAATGAATTATGCACGTGAAAACATACGCAGTAACATATATATATATATAATATAATTGTGTATATGTTATCCCCCAAAAAACACTCCATGTAAAAATAACAGCAAAGTCACTTTAATCTAAAATACCTAATTTTTGTTGATACCCAAGTATCCTTTACTATTAATGCACAGTTTTGACCTTGAGCTCGGAATTTGCGTTACGATAGACCTCTATAGAAATCGTCATTTTAGCCCAATTTTAATCAAACCCGGACTTTTCCTGTAAATAATTTCAAGCCAAATAAAGTGCACACAATTTCAATCGAATCCGTTAAGTATTTCGAGAGATATTGCATGGAATGCACAATTTCATGAAAAAACATACTTTTTTCGAAACTTTGAAACTTCAGGGAGCCGTGAATCCATTGGCAGTTAAGAAAATACAATTTAACTCTGTGTACCTTGACTAAATAGAACCACTTGAAAAGCAACATTTAAATGTAATAGACAACATCATAAATTATCTGGTTAGCTCTGCTTTTCAAAAATTTTATATGCAGTACCGTGATCCAAGTATCTATTATGGTTATGATCCATTGTTGAAAAACCATAATAGATACTTGGATCACGGTACTGCATATGAAATTTTTTGAAAAGCAGAGCTAACTAGATAATTTATGATGTTGTCTATTGGATGTTATTTTGGGGGTTGAAAATGTTGTGTGGGGTGGGGGGAGGGGGGCGCAAGAGAACTTTTCTGACATTGGACATTTTGCCCGAGTGTACCTCCTTACGTCACATCGCATTTTGAAAATGATTTGAGTATATTGAAAACTGAAAGTACCATTTAGGAATCAAAATTGTATTGTTGTTAATTGTTGTGATTTCTGCAGAGATGCGTATTTATTTAATCAGGATGAATCTTATTATGTGGAGACCTGAATAAAATCGCATTAAATTCTACTACTCAGTCTTGACCATGGTCTTCAAGTATACTTTGTGCTTTTTCGATCATGACCAAATAGCTGTGAGGAAAGTAAAGTCACGTGAGAGTAGTCAGACAACGACAGAAATGCTCTTCACTCTGCTTTCATAAACTTGAAAGTGTGTCCCGTGTTTTCTTAGCACATATTTTTTAATGTTGGAAATATTTTATTGTGCAGTAATTTTTTATGTTGCGTATTTGTTTCGTACATGTAATTAACTCATTTGGGTATGATTTCGGATTCAGAATTTGGATTTGTTTAGATTCGTTCACAACTTTTTCAGTTGTTGTTTACAATATTCTATACATAATATGTATATTTAATAAGTATATCAAATAAGTATATTCATTTGGAAATTGCCACTTTAGTTTCTTCTTCATTGAACAGATTCCATTCATATTTAATTATTGTTTCGGTTTGTTTTGAAAAAAAAATAAGATTTAGAATTGAGTTGCTATTGAGATCGGTAGTTCTGTGAGGGTCAAGTCAATTGTCACGATCAGTCAATTCGTCAGCAAGAGTGGTTCGAGGATTGCGCCATCTATTATACCTTGATCAGAAAAGATTGTGATTAGGTCATGTGTTACATGGCGGGGCTCTCTAGTCATACTATTAATGTCGCTAAAAAAGAAAGAAGGTCGCACTGAGCACTGAAGTTGCGTTACGATTCGAAATTGGCTCAATTTTCAATGAAACTGGACTTTTCCAGGTGCGTGAACCTGGCACCCCCCACGAAAGATATCGAGTTAAGATTCTCCAGATAATTAGTGCCCAATTAGTGCCAATTAGTGCCGTTAAAATCAGAATTAGTGCCACCTCCCCTGGGAAGTTATTCGCGAATATCGCTTAGGAGTCACACTTTACAAATTCTTCCCTGGTTAAGTTGAAGATTTGAAACTCTCCAAATATTTAGTGCTCAATTAGTGCCAATTAGTGCCGTTGAATTCAGAATTAGTGCCACTTCCCCTGGGAGGTTATTCGCGAATATCGCTTAGGAGTATCCATTTACAAATTCTTCCCTAGTTAAGTTAGAGATTTGAAACTCTTTAAATATTAAGTGCTCAATTAGTGCCAATTAGTGCCGTTGAATTCAGAATTAGTGCCACTCCCCCTGGGAAGTTATTCACTAATATCGCTAAGAAGTCTACCTTTACAAATTCTTCCCTGGTTAGGTTAGAGTTTTGAAACTCACCAAATATTTAGTGCTCAATTAGTGCTAATTAGTGCCGTTGAATTCAGAATGAGTGCCACTACCCCGGGGAAGTTATTCACAAAAAACACTGGGGGGTGCTAAGTTCACGCAGCACCCCCCACAAAAAATAAAGCTTTGAAACTCTCTAAATATTTAGTGCTCAATTAGTGCCAATTAGTGCCGTTGAATTCAGAATTAGTGCCACTCCCCCTGGGAAGTTATTCGCGAATATCGCTAAGGGGTCTCACTTAACAAATTCTTCCCCAGATAAGTAAGAGATTTGAAACTTTCCAAATATTTAGTGCTCAATTAGTGCCAATTAGTGTCGTTGAATTCAGAATTAGTGCCGCTCCACCTGGGAAGTTATTCGCGAATATCGCTGGGGGGTGCTAAGTACACAGCACCCCCCAAGAAAGATAGAGATTTGAAACTTTTAGTGCCACTTCCCCTAGGAAGATATTCGCGAATAACTCTGGGGATTCCCCATTACAACGTCTTCCCAGTTATGTAAAAGATTTGAAATTCTTCTAATATTTAGTGCTCAATTAGTGCCAATTAGTACTGTTGAATTCAGAATTAGTGCCACTCCCCCTGGGAAGTTATTCGCGAATATCGCTAAGGGGTCTAACTTTACAAATTCTTCCCTATATAAGTTAGAGATTTGAAACTCTCCAAATATTTAGTGCTTAATTAGTGCCAATTAGTGCCGTTGAATTCAGAATTAGTGCCACAGAATAATTATGGAAAAGCTTTTTCGAATGAGTTTCCAAATGCTCACTATAGTACGGGCTGTACAACCTGAATATGGAATTAATCCTGCAAATTGTGATAAGAAGATGCCACTTGACACACGTGTTCATTGGTCTATTAGAAGTCTTTTAAGACCGGAAAGCAATCTGAGATTACGTGCAGAGACTCGGTGGCGGCCATTTTCCAAGATGGCATAATATCATATTTTTGGTGTAATTTTGTTGAGCTTGATATGTTTTAGAGATGGAATTTAGTCAATACGCACAAAGTTTCAGACACATAATATTGTCAGAGCAGTACTTTGGCTGTAGACAAATAATTTCTGTGAATATTGTACTTTTTGAAACAAATTTTAAAAGTCCTGGCGAGATTGAAACAATTTTGTATATTGGTATTTCAACACAATTTTTTTCACACATACTAGATGACCAAGCAAATATTTTCAGACCGGGAGGCAGCTCGCATCTCATCCAGCTCACCCGTGGCAGCCATTTTAAATATTGTGGACATTTGAAGTATAATGGACAATTTATGTCGACGTTATGGCATGCGACGCCATCTTTCACATTAAATTGACTATAGGAAACACGAATTATACATAAAAATTGTCGATTTGCACACCAATCACTTCTTTAAATATTACTCCCTGGGGTATTGGCACTAATTATGAATTCAACGGCACTAATTGAGCACTAAATATTTGGAGAGTTTCAAATCTCTAACTTATATAGGGAAGAATTTGTAAAGTTAGACCCCTTAGCGATATTCGCGAATAACTTCCCAGGGGGAGTGGCACTAATTCTGAATTCAACGGTACTAATTGACACTAATTGAGCACTAAATATTAGAAGAATTTCAAATCTTTTACATAACTTGGAAGACGTTGTAATGGGGAATCCCCAGAGTTATTCGCGAATATCTTCCCAGGGGGAGTGGCACTAATTCTTAATTCAACGGCACTAATTGTCACTAATTGAGCACTAAATATTTGGAAAGTTTCAAATCTCTATCTTTCTTGGGGGGTGCTGTGAACTTAGCACCCCCCAGAGATATTCGCGAATAACTTCCCCGGGGGAGTGGCACTAATTCTGAATTCAACGGCACTAATTGGCACTAATTGAGCACTAAATATTTAGAGAGTTTTAAAGCTTTATCTTTTGTGGGGGGTGCTGCGTGAACTTAGCACCCCCCAGTGTTTTATTTGAATAACCTCCCAGGGGAAGTGGCACTAATTCTGAATTCAACGGCACTAATTGGCACTAATTGAGCACTAAATAATTGGAGAGTTTCAAATCTTCAACTTAACCAGGGAAGAATTTGTAAAGTGTGATTCCTAAGCGATATTCGCGAATAACTTCCTAGGGGGTGTGGCACTAATTCTGAATTCAACGGCACTAATTGGCACTAATTGAGCACTAAATATTTGGAGAGTTTTAAAGCATTATCTTTCGTGGGGGGTGCTGTGAACTTAGCACCCTCCAGAGTTATTCGCGAATAACTTCCCTAGGGGAGTGGCACTAATTCTCAATTCAACGGCACTAATTGGCACTAATTGAGCACTAAATATTTGGAGTGTTTCAAAGCTTTTTCTTTTGTGGGGGGTGCTGCGTGAACTTAGCACCCCCCAGTGTTTTTTGTGAATAACTTCCCAGGGGTAGTGGCACTAATTCTGAATTCAACGGCACTAATTGGCACTAATTGAGCACTAAATATTTGGAGAGTTTCAAAGCTCTATCTTTCGTGGGGGGTGCTGCGTGAACTTAGCACCCCCCAGTGTTTTTTGTTAATAACTTCCCAGGGGAAGTGGCACTAATTCTGATTTTAACGGCACTAATTGGCACTAATTGGGCACTAATTATCTGGAGAATCTTAACTCGATATCTTTCGTGGGGGGTGCCAGGTTCACGCACCTGACTTTTCCTGTACATAATTTTAAGCGAACTGCCAAACAAAAAGTTTCATTTGAATCCGATCAGTATTTACAGATATATTAACACGATTCGAGCGATACCACGCGACTAAAAATATAAATCACGATATTGTCCAAAGTACTGCACTCAAAGAGTCATGAGGGCATTTTTCTCATTCAGTAAGTGATTCTACAACTCACTGTATATTTTCTAACACATTATTGTTGTAACGTAAAATGTTGACTTTTTTATTTTTGAAAATAATCATATTTATTTTTGTCACGATTTAAGCCCCACCTTTCACACTACAGACTTCCACGAGGTCTCATTTTGTTCACAAAGAATGGGCGGATGGGCTGACTAAGCCCAAATTTCGATAACTTCATTCCTACTGCAACTCTACTAAATCAGTAATATTTGACTCTAAAATCCGGTACGTTATATATTTTTTTTACAAAAATGTAAACAAAAAATTAGAAAAAGGGCTTAGTCAGCCCATAACTAAATATCTAATGAATATTCCCTCCAAGTTTCATGTAATTCAGATAAGCAGTTTTGTCTATACGTTGTCAGTTGTAACGTGCATTTTATACATTTGAAAACGTCCCGGATTTTTTTTGTGGCGTCCAAAAACGACTATGTCACTTGATATCATATGTTACCGGCTCCCTCTTACGAAATATGAAGAAAATTTATATTGATTTTTTTCGGTCGAATCGCCTTAAATTGAAACCAAATTTCCAATGAAAATCTAACTTTTTTCGAAATTTTAGAACTGCAGGAAGCCGTGACCATTTGACATTGAAGAAATTATTGGCATTTATTCTTTAGACCTTGATTTGCAGAAGTCTCACTTGAGCCACATGGATAGAAAGTAGCAACTAGAGAAAGACAATTTACGTGAAATATTCCAATGTTGATTACGATTTTGGATAAGTGAATGATTTGTTAGCAGAGTTTTTGATTATCAATATGCCATCGAAAAAACAACCCCGTCTTAAACAACAGCAGACTCCTACTCAAAAACTACATCTGAGTGCTAAACGGAGAAATGAACACAACTACCTACACCTGGCAGAAGATGCTTATCGTGAACGTATTGCCACTGCTTCTATTGCCGTTGAAACGCATCGGGAAAAAGATACTCTTCGCAATAGTGTTGCTACTTCTTCCAATAGACTGCTCCCAGTATGGTCTGAAGAATTTTATTCTCTTTTTTAAATTTATTGATTTGATTCTTATCATAATTAGGTCATCTGACATTCCAGTGACTGCATTTTGAGAATATATTGGGTGCATATTTTTTTACGCATTGAGCAACCCCATAGTTATGTTGCATTATTGTCGCACAAATCAAGACCAAAAACCTAAATCACATACCTACAGGATCCCAACTTTTTTTTTATCAAGTAGGTATAACTATACCAATAAATTACTTAGTCCAAAATAAATCGCGCTAAATCATCATCTTATTGCAGAACCTGATGGTACACAACGTATGTTTAACGAAGTTGATGACAATGAAACTCTATTTGGAAGAGTATATACGAGTCCAGTACTCTTAGTATAGCTCAGCATGCGATGGCTCGAGAGCTCCGTGCTAAGAAACTGATTGAGTGCATTGCTGAGGCTCTACGGCGTCTCAATTCGACAACTATACATCTCGCCCAGAACCATCATCTGAAGATAATCATCCACGCAATGTCTCTGATCATCCTCTTCACCATGGTATTCACAATGCAGAGCCTGATGGTGATATTGCAACTACAGTGTTGGACGAAGTGTTAGTAGTTCCTGATGAAACAGAAACATCTTTACACAGCGTTCCCTTCAACAGGACGACAAATCAGATCCAATAATTCCAGTCATCCTGAACCCAGCAGGTTTAGTTCCAACACACATGTGTGCAGGTACAGCTGATGTCTCTGAAGTTCCGGTGCACGACTGCGGTACTTTAACCGCGGTGTGCAACGTTTGCCTAGCTTTACACTTCAAGGGCGAATTACCAACCGACAAGCTTTTTAGCTCATTGACACAAGGAGAAGGTAAATTTGATGACCTATTTCCTTAGCCAGAATTGTTCCTCGACCTTTTAACTGGAAAACCTGATTCCATGGTCCATGGTCCATCAATAAAAAAGTATTTCAAATAATTTAACCTAAAATAATTGTTATTTTGCCTTTGGGTTATGTGTTACATGACGGGTCCTTCTATTTATTTTTTATTTTTATTGATATATGAGAGCACTGGAATAGACATTCAGAGGAGCTTGGTTCGAATCCCAGAGGAGGGAAATCATCTTTCCATGTAGGAATGGTCACTACGAACTGTACACATGAGTACGCATGTGCAGTGAGACATGGTGACAGTATGAACGCCGGTGGTCTGACAGTTCGTAGATACTCATTACCTTCATTCCATTTTCCTCGGGGATCTCAAACCCTCATCAGTGCATTGTTTCTAATGTTCATCCGTCAAACCGGGTAGCTCAGTTGGTAGAGCTCTCGACCGGTAAGTGAGAGATTCCAAGTTCGAGCCCCGGCTCGCGGTCGGACATTTTTCGCTTCGGAAATAAGGTTTAAAGAAATTGCCTGAAACTCGATGTGGTGGTCCATGTTGACATTTTTACAACTAAAGTCCTTAGAATTGGGTACCTACTTACATGTAGACATCTATTTTGAGGATTGGAATAAATTACCATTTCTGCCACCATTTGTGGAATCCTCCTTCACGCATTTGTGAAGTGCTTCTGTGTGTAACAAGCCAAGTGCCAACAGACATTACATTGTAATCGAAATATTAATAGCTCCTATTATAGTTAACATTTGAAATCCCACTTCTGCCACCAAATGTTCTTCACAGTAACAATGTTGTCGACATTTAAAATCTGCGGTAGGAATACTTGTCTGCTTTACGTTTCATAGTTGCGTTAAAGTAAATTAAGTAGTAATTAAATCAAATGATTTTTCTTTTCCTGGTCATTGACATCTCTCATGACCTGCGATGTAGACGAGTACATGGTATTTGTCGTTAGGCATGTATTAAAATAGTAGTGAACGTTTTTAAAATAAATTTAATTAAAAATAATCGGTAGAGCACGTGCAAACTTGAGCACAGATCTAGATACAAATTATTATTTAAGGATTAAGAAGAAGAATTCCTTTACTTTCTATCAAGTCTGATATTTGTCACTCTGTACGAAAAACAACATCAATCACGTCTATACTTTTTTTTTAAAGGAACAACAAAGGACACAATTTATTTTTATCATCATTTTCTTTAATGATCTCATTATATTCTTCATCTTGTTTATCACGTCCTTTGTTCCACCTCGTGTCTTTAATTTGCTAGAACCTATCTAATATGGCTCCACCCTTGCTCTGGCTTCTGACTTCTGTGGAAAGCTTTTTGCTGAAGGTGGTTTTCAGTTCTGTTGAAGAGTATTAGTACTGTATTATACATTTCTTTGATGTTGTATACTCAGAGAATATAGAGCTTACCATGTTAACGTGAATTCTAGTCGGCTTTTGTGATGGAAGTGAATATCTACCGACGTCAGTCATCGAACTAGCCAAGAAAAATATCTATGATACCGAACTTTTATTAATAAAATTGAATTTTATTCGCCCATTGTGGCAATTTACTTTCAGGATGGCTTTGTCATTTTACGCATGTTAACAGTTATTTGGGGGGCTGGGAGATCATGATACAGAATGGAAGGAAGATTCGTAAATTAATCAGTGGGACTGTCCCATGGATTAACGTTATTGACGACTGGAAAACCACATTGAAACTCTGGGTGGAAAACTAAAACCATGATTCCCTGAACACTTTCAGCAATACACTTCCAAAGACGAACTTGAAATTGTACAACAGCTTCTAATCTGTGAATTTTAAGCACACTGCCAATTCAGGAATTCACTTCCACTCAGGACCTGCGAAGAAATTCGTAACAAGAATTAAATTGCATTTCATAGCAGAATCCTTCAAACGGAATATCATCCATTTCTATTTGTGTTATACTTATTGATCATTGGAAACCTCTCTTCTTTCTAATGATATACCATATATTCTATTTCGAACCAGATGACTACAAAAACGAACTTAATAAATTTGATATCATTGAGTTTCTATTCTTCTCTGGAGGTCAGATACTTGAATATTAAGAACGTAGAGAATATTATTTAGTTCGAATACACATTATATGAATGTATAGCTTGAATATATAGTGAAATAAACTTTTGAAATCGCGTATGGACGGATCATATTTATCGTTCAGCAATCAGCATTTACAAGATGACAAGTACATCAATTTCAAACGCAAAAATGATAATAAACACATTCAAATTTTCTATACAACAAATTATATCAAATTAAATTTTCATGTAGAAACTTGTAAAATATTGAGTGTGCATGATTCTTGCCGAAGTTACACCGAATAGAATTGTAGGAAAATGAACCTTAAAGTAAACATATTATCACGTTCCTCACACATAGTTGAAATACATTCATTGAGCAAGTTGACTGTGGTTGCTCGCTCCTTGTTTATGTCTAGTGTCATCTCTACACCGCAAGACGTGACATTGCATGTTAACATACACTACATATGCACGGCATATTCTATTATAGACTTTAGGAGCATAACGAAACGTTTCAACAATTCCCTTATCAATCTCGCCGTTATACGCAGGAACCTGAATTCAAAATGATACAATTTGCGAGTGCAAGGATGTAATGAAAATATTTCACCTGGAGTTTAGTAGAACCAGATATATTTGATCACACTACATGTGCACACTCACTCGACGGTCTAAGGCTCTACAACATAGACTTTTAGATCGTTATGAGGTTCAGATTTATCCAAAAATCTATTATTTGAACTAAAATCATAGTCAATAACAATTAGCGTATTTGCTAAATACAAATTAGAATACTTTTGTATTAGGTATTGAGGATTGCTGAATGTTCTTTCATATGCATAATATGTGGTATAAACTTCATCTCAAAGATCTTTGATGTGGTGTTGTATTCAAATAACGTGATTAATATTCATTTCCTTGATAACGTTTTATAAGTTCTATTGTTGACTCTGACGTCACGAAATGACAATTCTAACACACAAGTTGCAACAAATGTCTCTGGGGACATACTCATGTTGTCTCAACCACTTCAGTGCAGTCATCTCTACTCACACAAACAAACAAGGAAACAAACAAACAGTCCCAGATTACGTTATGATGCAAGATATTTGTAAGTTTGTCTCCACTGTTCTTCGAAGGAAATTATAACTTAAACTATTTGCCTTACTGATCTGCAATTGAGACACAAAATAGACTATATGATTCTGTTACAATATACTCGTAGTACATAGGTTCCGCGCGAATAAGAAAGAAAAATGCTAATATAAAGTTTGGGGTTTCATTTGTTTTTCCAACAGAACATTGAATCTAGATAGCGACACATGTATTATTACTTCTGGAATAAATTATTCGATAATATCGATCAAACTCTTACAAAACTTGGCAAACCATATTCAAAGCTGCCTAATCAGACACATTTCGTTGTATTTCGTAGGCGTGAGTTTTATAATGTAATGAAGATGAAGATGATGCATTTGAGCTTGAACTGAACAGTAGGGAATCCTTTACTGAAGCTTACTCAGTACTATGGGTTATAGTGACAAAAAATATGTTTTATTTGTACAAATAAATGTTTCGTATAGCAGTTTTCGGAAACACTCCGAAACTCGTTGCCTAGCTTGTAAAAGTAGAGCAATTCTATTAGAAGTAAAAGTAAGTTGGAGCTGGGCACCTTTGCGGAGTCAGTTACAGTGGACTTGTTTAAAACTCACACTAGCCAGATTGTGGGAATTGCTCTATTCCAGGTCCTCGTGGTGCAATATCTTGATTGTTTACTCGACGAGTTGAGAACTAAGACTTCTTCTTAGCTCTCTTCATTCATTTGCTCAGAGAGAGAGATTTCCGCGTGTCCATGCTTATTTTTTTTTGTACGAGTAAATATTATATATTTGTAATACGAGTAAAAGGTAAAACCACGTTCGCACATTATTATTGTATGATGCACTTCACACAATTTTTAAGAAATTTCCAGTTTGACATAAAATGTCAGTATTTCAAAAGAGATCCAGCTCTTTTAGCTTGTTGTTTGTATGGCAATATAACAAGCAAAAGTGTTCGCACACAAGAATTGCATGCAGTTACAACTCTTAAAATGACAGGTATATGAGGTCATAAGGTAAAGCCATATTTCAAACTACATATATGCACTGCAAATTTAAAAGATTTGACCCACCGAAGGTCAAATCTATTAAATTTGCAGTTCATATACATAACATCATCCCATCTGAGATTGTCAGAACATGTCTATATTTCCAAGCTATATTACCAAGCCATGTCCACTTCGAAACGTTGAGAGAACAGCAGGTAAAATCAACCCTCATATGTAAATACTAGGAAAACGCTCAGTGTAACGCGTTGATGAGCGAGCACGGGTACGTGCTAATTCTCGAACCGGAAATGCGTACACAACGCACAGAAAACATATACATCCATATTGAATTGAAATATCATCCACTCAATCAACATAAAAGTACCTACGAGGGCTGATCAAAGAGTTCCAGGACTGTATGAATTGCGCGGCAATTGAGCGTAGGAGAGCAGTGCGGTTGGCAGCATTGTTTAGCATGACTCTTCCTGAGCAAAACTATTTTTTCAGATTCTCGATAACCTTCTTTATTGTAAAGTAACAGCTGTTATGGTGAAACAAGATTTCTGTGTTTGGCGATTTTGTGATAATTTGTGAAATTTATCAAAAAGAATGTCTTTTCAGAGGGTCACTTCAGTTTTGGGGGTTTGGGGACGTCTCTTCTCCGGTAATGACATGTTTCAAAAAGTTTTCGTAGTCATTTTGCCATTTCAATATTGCTGCCAAACCATATCAACAAATTTTAACTGAAAGTTGCAGATAAGATGAGTGGCTTAAAAGTTTGTTCCGAGACTTTTGACCGAGAAAAAAAATACCGAGCTTTGGTTTGTCAGCTACTTCTTGAAATGGCAAAATTGACGATGAAAACTTTTTGGAACGTGTCGTTACGGGAGACGAGACGTCCCCAAAACCCCCAAAACTTAAGAGACCCTCTGAAGAAACCTTCTTTTTGATCACTTTCACAAATTATCACAAAATCGCCAAACACAAAAATCTTGTTTCACCATAACAGCTGTAACTTCACAATAAAGAAGGTTATCGGGAATCTGAAAAAACAGTTGTGCTCAGGAAGAGTCATGCTAAACAATGCTGCCAACCGCACCGTTCTCCTACACTCCATTCCCGCGCAATTCATACAGTCCTGGAACTTTTTGATCAGCCCATGTATATGTTTTTCATCGAAACTTGAAAAAAGCATCTAAGCACCCTGGTACATGAA
The DNA here is from genome assembly GCA_934045905.1 of Leuctra nigra. NCBI lineage: Eukaryota > Metazoa > Arthropoda > Insecta > Plecoptera > Leuctridae > Leuctra > Leuctra nigra. The sequence continues at coordinate 3,667,573 of OW203763.1, forward strand.
GCAAATCAGATTTAATTCATTGGCACTGGAAAACATTCATTTCGATACTTCATTTCTGACAGCTAATAAAAATGTCAATAAATTCATACGTTAATTTGTAAAATAATAGAAAATGTTGGTCTTAATGACCATGCAAAATATGAGTTTTATCAGATTTATCGAAGACCATTTTCATTTTTCAGCCTATCAGGAGATGTTCATTTAAATTTTAACCAATAAATAGATTTCAAAAAAAAATGGGTCTGCAAACAGAAAAGGTTGTCTCTACATGTGTGCAAAATTTCAGATCGATGAAACGGTGCGACTTCCATTGCAGGTAACAGCCAAAAATATATATATAAAAAAGAGGTCCGTGTCAAAAAAGTCAAAAGGAGTCGCTCGCTTTGCTCGCTCAAAAATCAACTTACATTCTTACAATTAATAAGTATCTAACCGTCTATTTTGTTAATTGATAATCATCACTACATTTTCAGCTCGATTACTTGAAAAAACCGTGTAGTGCAATATAATCTATCGTCCCTCAGTATATGAATAATGCATATTTCAACGTAAATCCTTCACTATGACTCTTGGATCGAACTTTGAACGCCATTTGAACTTCCCAAAGAGTAATTATTTCTGTGTGAGTTGTCTGCTGGTTGTGAAATGGGCGCTGAATCTCTGTCAAGTTAGTTCTACTGCGAGCAATATCAGAGGTAACTTGCGTTGCTCTCCGGTATTCATGATGAGAACGCGAGGGCTACAACAGTCATTCAGTTTAAACGGATATAACATTGATTGTTTTCTTATTCTGTGGTTAAGTATAGAAAGTTGTGCAAATTTTCACATAATTTTTCTACTTATGACTTACAGTCGATTGCAATTAAAGTATATTTACTGAATAAATTGAAACTATGCCTACTAAAGTTGCTAAATGTACAAATAGAAATACTCAGGTTTCTAATTTTAATCTTAATGCGATTTTCTATTAAAAATTTTGATCAATCTCCAAGTTTGATTCAATTATCTTCTTATCACACTGTTTTTTTAAAACTTTAACCTGTAACTTTCATTGCTTTTAATAATGTAATAATAATATTAATAATAATATTGCTTTTACTTTCGTAAATAGTAAGATTTATTTTTAACTTTTACACGCTTAAGATCTTGTTGGTATTAAAACGAGATATATATTAATTGACTAAAAAAACTCAGTAAGCCAATAAATTCAGGAGTACGATTTAAAACAAATGTTGCGTAAAAATGTTACCAACTTATTAATTAACTATACATTGTAAAAAATATATAATTATATTCATAAATGAACAAATAAAAAAAAATGCTTTGCGAAGTTATTTGAATAGATGGAGACAAATATAAGTAAAGTTGTACTACCTCGTAAATAATAATCAGAAAAATAAAACAACAACTACTATGTTTCATTTCTCACGTTCTCAAGAACATTCGTAATAAAAGTTTCTTCTTAATTCAGCTGATTTTATGTAGTGTTTTAATATTCCATTGTTTAATAATGCATATCATTGGCTTGCTTGTGCTGCAGGTAAATTGAATCGCGTCAGTCACATCGCGATCAGCTGCGATTTCACATCCTATTCAAAATATGTTGTTGAGATGAATTCTCAATTATTTTGCTATGAATTGATGAAAATGGAATACGATATCAATTAGTGATGATCATTTTGACGGCAGCTTTGCGTTCGACTAAAGCTGGCATTACAACCCTACCAACTTCTATATAATGAAACGGAGTCTGGGATTAGAACCAGATTATTCGGACTCATTTGTTCAATCAATGGCGACTGCGTTTCATAATTCATTATTGAATGGTTAAAAAAGTGTACGAATGACCTGCGACACCGTCATTATAAATTATTACTTTCAAGACGTTTGGATGAAAACGTGTTTTCATTAATGAGGATCTTAGAAAGGAATTGCTGAATCGGAAGAGATTAAATAAAATTAGACATTGTATTAACCTAAAATTGGGGCATATTCATTATAATCATCTCTTGTCCAACTACAATAATGACACAGGATTCTACTAACATGAAGTTTGATCCCACAATATTAAATGACATAGAGTCGTCTGAAAACGTAGCTCGAGCAGTAATATGGTAATACTTCGCTTTAGTATGTACCCATTAAGAGTCTACGATACTTGATGAAATCCATGTTTTATGAAGCACAAAAAGGCGGCCCCTACTTTTTTCTAAATGGCTTTACCGATTGTCTTCAAATTTTCACAGATTATAGATAAATAATAAATCTGTGCCTCTAGTGAGCCAAAAGTGTAATTTTTTGTTTAGTATTTTCAGGGCAGTGGTGCCAAAAGGACTAATATATTGCCCATGTTAGCACTTCCTCAAAACGAGAAAAAACATTTTTTATAATTTTTTTGGATCACTAGAGGCACAGATTTACTCTTTATCTTTATGCTGTTAAATTTTGAAAACAATCGGTCAAGCCGTTAAGAAAAAAGTAGGGGCCGCCTTTTTATGTTTTTTTGTGGTTTTCAATATTTCAATTAAAATAACTTACTTCACAGCAGTATATGCAACATGCATCACACGATTAAATGTCACAAATGTCACGTACAACCCAGAGCTAATGCATTTTCATGCATTTCTAAGATTTTTTTCACATCGGAATCGAAATTTTCTGCGAGTCCTGTCGACTCTTAAGCGTGGTCTGGTCGTCAAGGGCTACTTTCGCATCCCTCTCTTGTCTCCTATTCTCTAGAAGCAAACAACGATATTTTATTGATTAACCAAAGACTTAGTTCTCACGCTAAGAAGCTTACAAATTCGTTTTTAATACTCCCTCCACCCCCTTCCCCACCCCCAAAGCTACCATCAGCCGCAGCCTCAGCGCAACAACGTACCGGCTTATTGTTATGTTTAGATAACTAATTAATGAACTTTCACCATGCGTATTCTCGTTTTGCAATTTAACAAAAGGCTTCGTCTGAATAGCCAGTATTCAGAGGATTATTTTATAATGCTCCGTTTTCGCAAATTTATTAATGACATATTGTGCTAAGTACTAACAATACTCGAACTCACTTCATATAAGCCTAACAAAATGTGTTGTGATATTACGTAAATTTATTTTTCATTCTTGTTTGCTTCGAAACTATTGAGAATGTCTTAAATTGTAAGTTAAATGTGAAATTATTTATATGCTTAATCTTCGTTGTGGTTCCAACTTGTTAAGCTAGCGGACAATTACCACCCGATGTTCACTAGAGTTTTCAGTTTCCAAAGTTAATTTGCCATCCCTAAGACTTATATCTTCCATTTTCATTTCCTCCGCCCAATGCTGTCGCGGCAATGTTGCCACATTTCTCTCGTCATTCGAGACCAGATTTCACCGCCTGAATTTCCTCGAATATGTTAACTGGTACCTCGACCAAAAACTTAATAACCAGGCAAATTCAAGAAGCGCAACTAGAATGTAATCTTTACAGAAATATCTTATAGATATTGATGGAAGATACTTCTTCAAGTACTTTTCATTTTCACAAAAGTATGAAATGTTTTATGCATCGAAAAATAAAAATGTTCTGTAGAGAATATTCTCTTTCGACCGGAAAGCTACCATCTGAGTACAGAAAGTATCTAGTTGGGTGAATAAAACGATTTGATAAAATTTAATTCATAAGGGAATTGTTTTAATTTTTTAGATTTGTAATTAAAGAACCATTATCCCCTCCACAGCTTTGCAGCAGAATTTGGAGTACAAATTTAATCTTCTGTGTAAATAATGACTAATGAATTAAAACGGCACGCAGTCAAAACAAACGAATGTAAATTAATGAGCGAAATTATGTTGCATCGTTTATTTAATGAATTAATTACATAATTATTTCAATTCAATTTGTGTCTTAGTTTTGCCAGCTGAATGTATTTAATAATCATTAAATTGGTTCTACCGATCCAGTATTCTAAAGTTCTCACGTCGTGTTTTCATCCACAGAAAGTGCTATTTATTTCCTTTTAGAGAAAGTTGGTAAAATTTAAGTGTAAAAAGTTTTAGTGTTTAAGTGTTTATCGCCGATCAAAAACACAGAACAGTGTACACTCGGCAAAACATTATACGATCGCTCAAAATTAGATCGCAGTCAGTCTATGCGATCTAGTGTCTCACTCATTTCATTGATAATTAGCTGCCTTGGCCCCGGCGTTGCTCGGGTAATGTGAGTATTGTACGCATTATTGATGTGCATGTTGCCGACCTTGCCCGGCGGCGTCTTTCCATACCCTAATCGAGCCCAACTCATTGATTTGAATTTTTGCATTTTACGCGCATTTAAAGCCGAATCTATTCGGTATAACCAAACATTCTAACACTCCCATTCATAATGAAGCAGATAAGTGAGGTGTCTCATCAATATTGAAGGTTTTACTCACGTAATTGTTGAAAGTTTGAAAGTAAAGAACATTGTTCGGAAAGAGATATAAACACTTAATAAGGAGATACAAATTTCTGGATAACAAAATTCGGACACGAGACAAAAATGCATTTGAAGCCGAAACAAAATGAGCAGAAGAGGTTGGATTTAATCAATAATTATAATAATCATGAAAATTAAATTATGACCAATATTTCAGGTCAACCCCAAATGTCTACGCAGAAGTACCAACTACTTTTGGACTTCGCATTAATACCAACGAATGTTTTTGATCAGAATAGATTCTCTGATATTGTCAGCTAGGTTTATTGTATGTCCAATACACCAATTTATGATGGTTGTTAATAAGCGTTTTTGTGTTACAAAACAGGTACCAGGTGTTTAGGTGCTTAGGTAACTACCTAAGGTACTAAGAATTTACAGTAGGAAGTCACTAGAAGGACGACACAAAATAATTTGAATTGCTAGAAAATATTTTTTTCAGTTCTTTAGTCTCTAAACAGTTGTATTGAGTTGGGCTCGATTAGGGTATGGAAAGACGCTGCCCGGCGCAGCAACGCTTCGATCGAGTTTCACGCCTTTAAGATGTGCAATACAAATGACTTGAAAGAAATATTGTTGCACATATCCCAGCCAGGCTCAGAGATAACGGCGTGATGACGTTATACTTCCAGGGCGTAGAACAGGCGCCGAAATTTTGATGATGTCGACAAATTCTGAATTTTTCACGTGTCTTGAGCTCTGTTTATAAAGTGAAACGCTTCTGTCATCAAATTCTTGGAATTCGATGCAAAGGATGGTTTAAAAATTGGGGTGTTTAGGGTAAGGGGTGACTAGCCTAAAATGTGGGTAGGTTCCCAAAGTATACCTTTGCAACATTTTGTTGAGATCGGCCAAAGCCTAAGGGTGTAGGAGTATATAACCCATGTGAATATTTTATGTATTCTATTTTTTCGATTATGGGTGGTTTGAGGGAAGGGGGGAGAAGCAGACAATGTGTGCATGTTCCCGAAGTATATTAATAGGAATAGGTTGTATATTAATGAGACCATTTTAAGACGTTCTTAAAATTGAAGTGTTCTAAAATAGTTTTTGTATCTTCGTATAAAATTCAAGATAATTGGTTTCACATGTTTCAGAGTCTTCTGCAACAAAATAATCTCAGGACATTCCAAACACAATATGTCCTATTTAATAACATGTATTTAAATCTTCTTTTAATCATTTGTAATGAAGGAAAGAATGCAAAATCTCTCTTAGAATACATAGTGGTTTTGCAGTATTGTTTTAACCACAGTCATTTTGAAAGTACATACAATATGAGAGCTTCAAAGCGAAATTAGAAAATGTGTCTCAACTAAAGAGGGGACTGTAAGTGAAATAATTTTGGTTCGGCGTAACATTATTTGGGAACTAGCGAATATACTATCAACGCGCACTTTCCTCCTTGGCCTCGGTTAGACTATGGTATGTTTTCTTGAGGAAAATGAGTATAATTTATCTGTCACATTTTAATTTTTTTAATTTGTATTTCCTTCCTTCACATTTAATCTATCGTAACTTACTCTAGCTAAAGAAGCAAAAGTTCAATTTGTGAAAACTGTGATAGGTACAATAGTAAATGTGAACCTCTGGCCATCACCCCCTGAGGAACCGAAGGGCTGGTTGCGGGGAGTTGGTAAGAGGAGGGAGGAGTAAACGATCGAAGAGGAATTTGTTTGCATTCTTCACTTCACTGTTGAGACTCTGAGTCTAGAGTGATGAAAATCAGAGAAATTTACCCTTAGGAGTTCTTAAAACTTGTACCCTTGTTTCCTTAAATTAAATCTACCCCAAAATAACAGTATGTTAATAGAATGACTAACGAAGTTCTACGTAGCATGAAGAATGAAGAATGCAATATAAACTTTATTAGGAATTGAAGATGAGTCAATCAGATCAAGTGACCCAACAAGAAACATCGTTATTGAAAATTGTTTTCTTATCACTTTTTATCGGAAAGTAATATAATAAAGTATGAAATAATTGTAAAAATTCTATGTTCTTTTTTACTTTGAATATTATTTAAATATCCACGCTACTAGTTTTGAAGCTTCTTTATAAGATTGTGTTATTGCATTTATTTGAACACTGAGGTATGTTAGTTAAATGTAAAAGAAAGATCAGGAAGATGATTTCCACTCAAACCAAATTCTTTCTCGGCCCTGAACGATAATATTCAATGAGCGCTTCATTTAAACTTTCATCGTATGTTTCATTTTCCAATCACAATTCGATTGAATCCAAACACACCTCGGCTTACGCCATTTCCTCTAATTAGTTTTGAATACATTTGAAGTCCATATTTTTTTTTTCATGAACTCAGTTTCACCTTTTCGATGAATCTGATTGGCCGACGGCCGCGGTCACGTAATCACACAAGCGCATTGCCTCATGGGTAGTGGCGGCCAGGTTCTGTTTTGTCAAGTTAAATTATGCTACTCTTTCTCTTCCATACATCCAACAGTTATTTAATAATTTTTTTACGGTTATAAGAAAGAGTTTTGTAACTTTACTCACTAGTTTTCTACTGTATCAATACGTCAATGTTGGCACTGATTAATTATAGATTTTCAACATAAATAACTTTGTAAATTAGCAGAGTTATTACAAAATCTGCCATAGCTTTGGCAAACGTTCCACCTTGATCGAGTTCTGTGCACATCCCTCATCTTCACACTCTAATTACAACCTGCATGATATACTCTTTAACTAACACCACTTATTAATCAGTATAATGTCGGTGAAAACTTTTGACAAAGTAAACCTTCCATAGCTCATTGCCAACCGACAAGTTGATGCGTGTAATATTACTTCCAGCAGAATCACTTCCCAGCGTGTTATATTGCTACAGGGCAAGAAGGGCCGGGGTAGTTGAGCAAGTACTACAGGAGTCAACAGCTACAGCACATAGCACCACGTCTAATGAAGATTAACTTGTAATTAACCAGATCGGAGAGAGAAGGAAGAGGGGGGGTGGGGGGAAGCGCAATAATACAATAACGGCACAATTAGGTATTACGCCCGTTTCTTACGTCGTACATTTGATTGATACGAGAAAATTATGTTCATATTAGACTCATTTTGGTTCTGATTATGTTATAAAATATGATTTCTTTTGAACGATCAACTAAATAAAGGAACTATCGACTCACTCTGCTTTTACACTAGATATTTTTCCCATGTAGAGAACCAGGGAAGAGTTCTAGTGAGTTGAGAGTATTAAAAAAAATACCCTCTAGAAGAATCACAGAAATAATTAATTTGCTTAAAACGTGTATATACTTTAAAATGGTACCAAGAAGATGATAGGGAAGGATGAGATGACGCTCCAGGATTCATGGATCCAAGGCATTTGCCAGTACTAGTGTTATTAATTACAGTATTAGGTATTTTTGTCATACACTTTTTCATTTTATTTTTGTGATAATTAAGTAAAGCCCAGTTGTATTGAATGCTTCCATGATAAATCATAAATGCTATCTCTCATGTAGTTGTGGCTTTTGTGTTGATATGTTCGTGTGTGTGAGGCAGAGAAGATGGAATGAAAACCACTGACATTCGGACAATTTTGCCGCTGCTTCACTAAAATATAGCAACATTTTATCATAAGCCCATTTTGTAGAAAGTGGTAAGCCAAGAATGTCCTGGTTTCATAATTTCTTTGCACACACAAAATATTCAGAACAGCAGGGAAACAAGTGGAGTGGTCATTATACTGAATTCGTCGTATAGCATCGTCGAGGACAATCCTACTTCTATATCATATAATTGCAATAACTCGAAAAATAAACTATTGAATACATCTAAATAATAATAATAATTATTATAATAAAAATAAATAAATAATAAAAAAGAAAAAAAATATTAACAATAAAAAAGAAATAATAATAGAAATAATAACTTAATAATAAAAGAAATGCGGTTTGCTGAAGCAGTTTACACCATAACAAGTATCAGCCGCCACCTGAGTTGAAAATGAAGGATACATCATTTACTGGGACAAACCTGTTCTTACAGACAAAACGGTCGACTTCAATAGACCAGATATTATCATAGTTGATAAAATTCGTAAGCACACTGTTCTCGTGGATGTTGCTATTCCATAATATGGCCAAGACTGAAGCGTATAAAATCCAGAAGTATCAGAATTGGGCAATTGAGGTGAAGCGAATTTGGCGACAGAACTCAATATCGGTCGTACCTATAGTTATGTCAGCAACAGGCGTTGTTCCAAAATCTCTATCAACTAACTTGCTTCAAATCCATATTTCGGAGAGATACATTCCAATTATGCAGAAAGCTGTTTTGCTTCAAACCTGTCATCTGACGAGAAAATTCCTGAATTAGTAAATAAATTTAAAGGCTTGGGATGAATTTCCCCGCCGAGAGCGCCGGATCAATTCCGAGAATTCTCAAAGAATAAAAATCAAATAATAATAATAATAATAATAATAATAATAATAATAATAATAACAATATGTAAGAAAATCGTACGGCTTGTAAAAGAGTAATGGGCTTGTCGCGTAATGTGACCGCCCAGACTCTTAGTTAATCCCGCAAAGTCGGAGAAACAAGGACAAAAAATCAATAACAATACATTGTACTTTGTTGTACAGCCAATTGTAATTTAATAATTAAGATTGAAATATAGGAAAATAATAATAATAATAATGCAGCAATTTTCAGCGGAAAGCTTTTCACAGAAAAAACGCTTTCCGCTTTCCGCTCTTAGTGAATACGGCTTAGTGTATAAGTTGGAGCGGACACTCACTTTGGCTTAGTGAAAGTCCGGTGAGATGCTATAATGTAAAGAAAATAATAGAACAAATAAAATAATAATAACTTTCATTTACTCTTCAGTTTTATGATCTCTATTATATTCTTCTTCGTTAGATTTGTAACGAATCCAGGATTATAAAATGTATGTTTTTATTGTCGAAGCTCTCATCACTTACTTATTGTGTTTGGGTATAACTAGAATTAGAATAGGAATTCTGCTGTTACATGGAAGATCAGGATCCAGGCTCCCTGGAATTGAACTCTGAATGTCGCTCAATACACAAATAAAGAAACTCGAATTGAAACTGAAAACTTTTTATTTGATAAATCAACCATTTTGATGCTCGCTAAGAAGTTTCATTTCTACGGGGTCCGAAGAATAAATGTTGGTTGTGAATAAAATCGTGCTACTGAATTCAAACGAAGATTGATCAAGGACGGAGACAGAACGGGTACTCAGGACGATCGAGATCCGATGTGATTGCGTATTGCTCGAATGGATGTGGAAGATTGTGTTGTCCTTGCTGCATCACCTAAACAGATGGACCACATTATATGTACACAACCTCAACCACCATTCATTCATGTTCATATACTCTGTACCTCAGAGGTAGAAGGGCGGAAGTCAATTTTCTTGCACACCTTTTTAAAGATGGAATCAAATGATCACATTTTGATTATGTTCTTTTATTAGATATATACAGTACACACAAATTGAAACACAAACATTGCAAATACTTCAAAATAAGGCCATGCGTACAATAACTACTAAACCAAAATTACTTCCGTAAAAGAAGTGCTTCAGGACTTATTTTTTAAAATGTAAAATAAACTGTTTTATTTAATGTACTTTTAAAAAATATAATTTTTTGTTATAAAATAGCAAAGATTGTGAATTGTATTAATTGTTTTAAATGTAAAAGTATTATATGTAGCAAATGTTCGAAATAAACAACATATTGAATTGAATATAGTTGTTGACGTTATTATCTTACCTGTGCCCGGGACACGTGGAAAGTCAAAGCCGCCAACAGGCAACATAGCAGTATGAAGAACTTCATCGTTAATCTGCAGAACTAAAACTGACGATTGTTTGCATTCGCTTAACTTATAGACAGTTCTGTCACTAACTAATGACGAAAAGTTGTAAACAAGCTCCATTTATTTTTCATTGTCATGAACTCTCATTCTTTGTGCATATAAGTATGTAGCTTTGTGTCTTTCTACATTTTACTTGATAAAACATTTGGCAATATAATTGCTTTATAACTTATCACGTTCTTTCATGTACGTGTCTACTGTTATCATTATTATAATTATTATCATTATTGAAGCTATTTCTAACTTCTAGACGAAGTTGACTCAGGGGATAACTCTGCACTTGTACTCCTGAAACCCAGTTTCGATTCCCATGCCATGTCCGTCTACTGACAGAGATTTGTTCGTAGTTTCCATCATGGAGAGGCAAATGATGGCATCTCCTTCCCACATCAATACCTTTCATCAATCTCCAGATCTCCATCATCACGTTATTCATCATCGCAATTAGCCATAATTCCAGATCACGGCGAAGTTAAACAACCTTAAATAAAAGTCACTCTGATTTAAAACATGTGAATAAATTTTCCTTCAAATATTTTGTCAGAGTCAAATGCTACGGTACATCGCACTCTTAGATGCATATTTGAGCTTGAGTAAACCATACATTGGTTTATGTAAATTGATCGGGAATTTCGCCCAGTCATAACAAAAATTATAGAAAAGCTTTATAAGCTCATAAAGAAAAGAATCTCCAAAAATTAAGAGGCATGCTCAGAACTTCGGCTAAAGTAAATTCAAACTAAGTAGTATCATCAAGTTATAACATTCATTTGTTACACTTGGTGCAATTGCGAGAGTGTGAGATCATTAGGCAGACACACTTTAGGCAGACAAAGATACACTTTTTTCGGAGTAGTTTTTTAATCGATTTTTATCAATATCTTTTACCAATGTAATTGGTAGCAAAATAGGGCTTTGTACGAGTATACAGAACAGTTCAATGAAATAATTTCATAGTTTGGAATAAGTTATTAGTTTTATTTTACCCAACAGATGTTTAGTGCCATAATTTTACTAATTTTCGGGCACTAAACGGCTGTAGGACAAAGTAAATCTAATAATTCATTACAAGCTATGGAATTATTATCATTGAACTGTTCTGAATACTCGTACAAAGCCTTATTTTGTTAACAATTACATTGGTAAAAGATATTGATAAAAATCGATGAAAAAACTCTTCAAGGTCAAACTCACTAACCGAACAAGCATTAGAATTATAATGTAAATAATGTGTTTCCTCAGGTCCAAATGCCAACAAAAGTACCCACATAAATGACAACATAAATGGTCTACATATTTAATGAACGCCGCGATAAGACTCTCTCCATTGGCGTGATAAATAAAATATGAGGCCCATTAAAGATTTTTACCACGACCCGTTCTCTTGCCTGTTTGGGGACGTGTAGACCAAACTGTACACGCTACCCAAATCCAAGTCTTGGTTCTTAACTACTTAAATAAAATACATGAGACAAGAAAAGAGGGACTGGAAACCCAATTTACTGAGCATTTTCCTTTCCTTCATCCTCTGCGATTACTGCAATCTGCGAAATAGATCTGTAATTACAGAGCAATTAAATGATTTGTAGAAGCCATCGGGATGTCTCGAGCTTGGGTAATAGTCTCTAGAACTAGACAATCTTGTCGAGAGTAAGTATCTAAATGGTGATATCATTCAAGAAATGAATGACTGTAGTTAGTATTCGAGCTGTATGCTCTTTGGTTTATCTCCCTCAACAATGGTAACTTACTCCAAATACATTAAAAACAAGTCGACTTGTGGATCTTTCGCCTTGCGTTGACGGCAGAGTGTTCATTGTTCAATGTTCAGCAGTGTTCAGTGTTCACCCGAGATTTGAAACTAGAACTTTCTAAATGGAGTCTATTCCATCTTGTGTCAGCTACATATGGCTACAAGTGATGCCAGCACCGTCTGGCACGCGCAAGACGAATCACACCTAAACCAGGTTTCATCAAAAAAGGAGAAGGAAAGGAGACAAGGAAAAATATACTACAAACTTTCCATCAACACACAACATACACATCTGACAGTGTTAAGAAACTTCCCACTTCGATGCATACGAAAAAAGAAACTCTAATACAATTGAAAGAAAACTTACCTACGCGTAAAGAAACAAGACGGAAGAGATGACAAAAAAACTTTTGGAAAGGCTTACTGAAAGGCGAGGAAAGAAGTTAAAATGGAGACGTGAACAAAAATATAAGTTAAAGAATGAAAGATGGCGAAATCAATATTCCTCGAAACGGAATGTAACTGGCAAGGTATAGTCAAGTCGAGAATATGGATTAGATACGTCGGGCGCTAAAATGAAGGAAGTACATAAATAAATAAGAGCCTGTCTGATTACTACTCCAAAGCTGGTTTCCCGAGTAAAATGGAAAATGAGGTGAACATAAACGATTGTCCTTCCATTGTATAAAATCCATAATCAAGGAGGCAAATGCGGAATATTCTTGAATAGCTTAATAATAAACTATTGATGCCAAGACATTTTGTATGTGTATTGTTGTGGATGCTGTAATCTAGTGCATCTCTATGATCCAACATGGAACGTTGGAACCACCTCATCTCTCATCTCGATCTCGGCGATCTTCTAAACCAACAACAACTTGTCATGGCGCTGACTATATTATTTCAGATCACTTGGCACTCTAGTATGTTGTTTTGCAACACTCTTGGTACAAAAAAGTACTTAAGAGTAGCAATAAGTTATTTTTTGTAAACAAGTTAAAAATGATTTATCAACTAAATATGCATATGTTTTGGAAAATCATTTTTTTTTAAGTTTGACTTCAATGTATTCCTCACACTGGACTTGATTTTGAACGCGTTCTCCAAGCATCTAATAAGATATCTAATCACTAATTAGATACCCACAATTAATTTAATTTAATTATTTCGTACTGGTTACATTGTAATACTGCTAAGCAGTTGGTACTTGGTAGAAGCCTTTTAGAAGATTCAGAGTTGAGCGCTAATTATGGCAAGCTTCTAAGAATCTGTTAAAAAATACTTATTGAGGTGTGAAGAAAGGCTGTAGAAGAAAAATGTCGACTAATGTGTAAGTTGAAAGTGTGCGATCGCCGGCTTATGGAAGGCTCAGGCTGGATCAACAACTTCGTATTTGTGGCTATGTTGTGGATAAATTGCCACGTTGAATACATGGGGCTTGCAGAGAACACTCTTTTTACCAAAATGACTTTCATATTTTGTTTCACGATTTAAGTTTGTCGACAGTTGACAGTTTTCGCAGACCTGGCTTTTTGCGTCTTCTTATAATATTTGTGGCTACGAAATTTCGCACAGGTACAATACCGTTTGATCAATCGGACACATAATAAAATATTAATATTATACTCATTAGTCATAACTCATAAGTCATAACGTTCATCCAATCCAAGACAGATGAATTCATCGTGTATTTTTTTTATAGAGTTTCTTTAGGTAGCCGAACAAATCTTCAGCTTGTCTTGACAAATTGAGACAAAGTTTTGTCTAACATGTTGACTGTCATCTCTAGACTCTTACCTCCTCCACAAAGACGAATGTGTCACAAGCTAAATCCTGACCACGTCAAACGTCTGTACACCACCAGATTATATATGCGATTAGGAACCTGGTGCAATTCTTTCAAAGTAATTAACGACTAGGTTTAATTAAAATCTCAGTAATGAGTCAAAGCACAGTCTGGAAGTGTGTAACTCTGAGTTAGCAGGTTTTCGATTACTGGTGGGGCGTCTAGTCTCTGGAGGGGGTCTCTTTACCATCAGGACGACGTCATCAGCTGATAAGGAAGATGGCCGCCGAGGATAACAGCCCACTGAGCGATTAACAACACACTGTCTCTAATCCAGACGAAATTAACGCACAGTTACCAACGTCTTCTAAAGCGTGGAACGTGGATATAGAAGATTAGATTAGAAAAACAAGTAATCCTTACCTAATCAGTTAGAAACCGTTTGCTTGATAAGAAAATCCAATGCTTGTACGTACGCTTTCGTCGTTGTTTCTCGCTTTCTGTGCTTTTGGATTATTTCATGATTTGGCCAAGCTGATGTGACAGTTAATTAGTAAAGTCTGTCTGGTATAATAATCACACCGCAACAGAAATAGAAAATGCATTCAATTAAATTTCCTGAACATTGTGCAAAATAATTTTTCGAGTTATTGCAAACTATTCGTTTTGTTTGCATGGACTTTTCCGGGACAAAACAGTATTTTCACAACCCACATACACAAAGGGCTCAACATTTTCTTACAAAATTTGTCATGTGTTCCGAACAATATGAGAGAATAGGACAAGTTTAGTTTGAAAGGCACCCTTTCTGATTATATACTGTAAAACGTGGCATTCTCGGCTCAGGAGATAGCTTTTTAAAATTGTTTTCAGAAGTGAAGGAAAACAAAACAAAATGTACAAATACGGGTTACTGATATGTGTCAACATAAATATGAGACAATGTAATCATACTATAAACATTATTTTTATTATTGAACATAAAACCAAATTCAATTCAGTCACTTTTTAATTGCATCAGATAAATAATTATAACGAACTATTCCAGTTCAAATACTGATAACAAAGAAGCTTAAAACAGATCAGTTATGTAAGCCTAACACTAAACCACCCAATAACTTGCAACCTGCAACCTGCAGCCTGCAACCACCGCCTAGCATTGCCATGAAGTATGTTTGTAGCGTTTTAATCAATTGCCCTGGTTTTATATCGCAGAAGAAGAACTATTTTTAATTGTAATCTGAGGAGTGCGCTTCTTGTTGTTAACAAAGGCGTGAACGAAACGAGGATGGGAGATGTTTGGTTCTGGAAGCAAGCAATCCATTTTATCTAAGACAGGTAAAGGATATCGTTTATCAGAAATCGATACGAAGCTATACAAGTATTGTGTAGGATGCCGATATCTTCCTTCTTTAGGTTGATAACTAGCGAAGTACAAGGAAACCATTACCATAATAGACAATCATAGCGATACCTTTTGTGAAGTATAAGAAGAAGAGGAGAAGATGCTAGGCTCCATCCGGCTCCATCTATATGCGATGCTCTTGTATTCAGTGTATTTATGATTGTATGGTTTCCCCATTTTATTGTATAAAGGAAATGTAGAAAATTATGTTTGTTGAGTTTGCCGATAAACAAGTTGATGTATAGAATCGTTTATTTTCAGAAACATTTCTTCTTCCCCATGACAATAATAATCAATTCATAATATATCTTTTATATGCTGATATGTGGTATACGAAACTTTACTTATATGAGTCTGAAGTTCATAAAGCAGAGTAAAGTCCAATGCTCTCTTGATAAATACAAAACACCTGCCTAAATAGCTGTGACAGATGATGAACGCTATTGAACTTGATGGCAAGATACCATAACCCTGTCAATAAATTCACATGTGACTTTAAATATATTTAGTTTAAATATAAATGTAAAAGAAACATATTTAAGCACGTCAGGAAGTAATGGGTTAAGCATTTTTCATTGAACTATGCGTATTTTTGTGCAGTAGTAAACCTGATTGCCAAGTTGATGCTGATGCCAATTAAATAGCACTTGGTTGGTGGATTTCAGAAGTTGCAGTCACGGGTTGCTAATTTATAGCGAGCAAGTGCATGCTGGCGTCAAAGTACTTAAAACATTTCAAACAGGTTGCAGTAGTCTCAAAGTTCATGCAAGAATCACATTTTAGGTACGAGTAATACGGACAGAGCAAGATTACTTACTCATATTATTACATTCGATATATTTTACAAATAGTAATAAGAGGAATTTTGTTAAAATATGATAGTTATTGTGGATATTATGAGAGTTATTGATCATTGATTTTTTGTTCTAAAATTTGTGAGCAATTATTAAATCAAAATCCCACTTCAATTTATTTTGGAAAAGTGCAATGTTATTTACTTGATAGGATGATAATAAACTCACCATTTCGATGGAACTGGTGATCCCATTTCGTGTCTTTCAGAATAGAATGTCCAGCAATTTTGTCAGTTTGCTGTTGCTAAATGGCAAAGTGATAAACTCATAGACTATAGTTAGAACCAAGAAGAATACGGTCAGAATCACTTCATTTCTATGCTTGAATTAGCTTGATTCTCAGAGCTAAATGATGCACAATCATTGGGCGTAGAGCTTACAGTTTTCTGTTTTTTCCTTGTACGTATTTTTTATTTTAGCTGTCTTGGTTCCAATAGAAACATATTATCTACAATATTATGGTACTTTTAATTTGTTTATGCTATATTAGAACAAAAGATTAATCCTCGATAATAGAAAAGGCTGTGATGGTACCAGTATTTAAAGGAGGCGAAAATGTAAAGCAACAAATGATAGGCCGAGCTTAACTTCCATTATCAATAAAGTTTTTGAAAAGATTGTGAGTCGATATATCAGAAATTTGTTAGAGGATAATAATTGTGGTTCATTAAAGAACAACACGGTTTTAGAAGTGGTTTATCCTGACCTGAGAGACGCTGGCTTACATTGTTACTCCAATAGATTGGATCATGGAGATGAGTGGGATGCTGTGTGATTTTTGATATCCAGAAGACATGAATTGGAAGCACAGTCGAATTCGTCTGTGTTTCCCATTCAATTCTTGATCAATCAACAGAATTATCGAAGGTAATTCAGTATAGTTTGTATAATTAAGGAATTTCTTACTAATAGAAATCAGCGAATCAGGATTGGAGATTCATATTCTTTGGAATCTGAAATTTAATCACGAGTCCATTTCCTGAAATAAGTGAGAGCAAGTGAGAAAAGGGAGGAAATTGTTACCAACCAATAAGAATCCAGCAGGTTATAATTTTCTCACTTTTTATCTCACAATCACTTCTTTTCTCATCTCACTGTTATTCAGTATTCAGTAATGCCTTCAGGAGTATCAAGGTAGTGTGATTGGGCCGTAATTGTGTAACAATATATCAATTTATGATATCAGAATAAATTATATTGTTAGTAATATTCAATCTTCTATATAATTATTTGCAGACGATTGAGTTATATATAGGAAAATTGAAGATGGTTTTGATGAATTTGATGAATTATTTCTTTGTTATGTGTTAAGTAATTAAATGAGAATGCGTAAAATAAAATTACTGCATTTGAGTGAAATTAAACGTGAGATGACGCCCCTATCACAAACTGTCTCACCGCGTATGATCAATGGTATGATAGAATCGCCAATCAGTGTCTTGAACAAGGACGGAGCGTAGCGTGAAAACTGCGTTAGTGAGCGATTGCTCTAAAATGCCTTCAGTGTGGAACTGGAAGTGTAGGCTGGTACCTATGCTGGTACACTCAGCACTCAACTATCAGTGTCCTGTCACATGATGCAGCTTAGCATCACAGATTATTTAGGATGCTCCTATTACTAAACTTGATTAATACTTCACTTGCTACAGATTCCTGCTAGAACATTCATTCGCATGAATTGATGGCTGTTGCATCTTGAAATGGAAAATGTACGAGTATTTCTGTTAGAAGGATAATATAATGCTCTGGGTTTGTATGCAATGTTCATTTAGTTTGCAGTGTTACTCTGATTGGTTTAGAATTATTCATTTTCAACTGAAATAAAAACAACCTCGGTGATTGAGCTTATACCTATATTATATAACTTTATCACTACCTTTATCAATATTAATTGTATTAATAAACACTTCTATTATAAAATGATTCCCATAAAGGCACAGCACAAAATTGATATAAATGTTGATAACTTAAATGAACTTATCATATAAAATGTCCTCACCAAACCAATGGACTGCTTCCTTGACGCGGTGGTGGGGCTTAATGGGCCAACTCACATTACGAGTTGGTCCCAACTAAGTGCAGTCCAAGGTCGACCTAGTCCTTGCCAAATTCGTGGGCCCCTTGGGTCGACCTCCCCCCTCGAGATGGTGATACCCCTTAAATCGGGTCCCACAGGCCCGAAGGCTCCCTCTCCCCGGTCTGTCCCCATTTAGAACTGGCTTTCCCACCAGTTTCAGACTCTCCCGGATCGGGCCCGTTAGGTCGACCCCTCCCCATGTCCTCCCTAGTATTCAACAAAGTTAACACAATCTTAATGTGCGCAAAATGACCTCGCTGTCGACGCACCGTAAAACACTATAAAATTTACTATTGATATTAATGGGAAGGGTCCCCTCTTAACCACCATTATAGATTGTGACCTCACAACCTCATAAGAAGTTACGAGTTGTTTTACATTGAATGGCATATATTTCACTGAATTTCAAGTCCAGTGAAATTCTGAATTTGACATCCGCTTTTACTACGAATACTTCTTCAAAGTACCTACTTCCCGTTTTTCAAATACCAATTCATTAACTACATCTTTATCGCTCCAACATACTGTAGTCTTCAACGACACATGCACAATCTGTAAGAAATCAGGGGAAGGAATATAGTGAGCGGTCGCTCCAGCCTTTTTATATTACAGTAGCCTAGGTATTTAACGAGATATGGTGTGAGATTGTGCACGCCGTACGACTTGGCTGGCGCGAACACTTTTACACTAGAGATCCAAATAGCATTTTTCAGTCTACTGGATCTTAAAAATGGGAAATCTGGCATTGTTGTGAAATATTTTAATTTAAAGCTATTGCCCACCCTACTAGATATTCCAACTTTGCCAACAAGAAATAAGGTCGTTTGCTACTTAGAGGGCCGTGAAAATCGTGGAATTACACTACTTTCTTCTTCTTCAGACATCACATCACGTTACTGTCATCGACACAGCCTTATCGGTTCAGCCGATTGATCTGAAATTTTGACCACATGTGTGCTCGTGGTGGCGTCTAAAGTGTACTCACCCATACAACTTTTTGATGTCGTTATTTTGAGTTTTTAGGTTTCATATAATATTTGGCTTAAAAAGACTTGGCTGGTATTTTTACACGGAGTGCTTTTTATGGATAATTGGTTTACCTGATAAAGTGTACGATGAACAGTGATTCTACCGAATTCTACTTAGAGTTTGAATAATACTTTCCATTTTGACGTTATTCTCTGTTAACATTTGGCACAAATTTCAAAGAGGTTGTTGGCTCTTAGGTCCTATTTTCTTACGCGATGTTCAAGTCTTTGCAAATGCTGCACAGAAATTCGTACTTTGATTTAGATTCCTCATCAAAGAGCAGGAAATTGACTAATGATTAATTTAAGGTATACGTTCGCATTGAGTGGTTCTGCGTTTGCGGAAAGCGTTCTTTCTTCCGCCAATGAAAACGTTTACATTAGCTTGGCAGAGAGAGAAAACTCACAACGATGACTTTTCAATCTATTTTTTTTTAAAGAAAGCTTTTCCACAAAATAAAAATAACCGTCACTTACGTTCTATTTGGTTGATTTTAATTCCATTATTTTAAACTCTGCCAACAACAGTTGTTAGTTGCCCACACAGCGATTAATATAAAAGATTTATCTAAATTTACAAAATAATATGAAGTTACTCCAAATTTTTAAACACGCTTTTAATCTGCTTAAACTGGGTTTTCCACATTACATTTTGTTTCCAACCTCTTCATTTAGTTCACGCTGGTGAGCCATGGAGCCATGCAAGTAAGATAGAAGGTGTGTGACATATTGATTAGGAACTATCCCAGCATTTCCCTGTATTCAGTGGAATGACTACGACTTCTTAACGATCATGATAGAACCCGGATGTTCTTGGTTCTGCTTGGATGATTGTGAACTTAATGTAGGTTGGCTGTTTGGAAATGGTGGTTTTAGTTAATCGTATTCGTACGTTTACAGGATAAAGTCAGTTTGTGGCGTGGTCTCTTTTATCAGCCGAGTGTTTTGAGGACCTAGAAATAAGCATTTGTGTATTTTCTCATGTCAAACCTTTGCCGACTTGTTTGACATAAACTTCCTTACGGTGTGTTCTGCAACCATGCATATGGCACATTCCAACACCAACATGAATATACCGATCAATGTGGAGTGTGGACATTTTCAAGAATATCCATTTTTTTGGAGACTATATATGCAAGATATATCCATCCTGTCATGTTTTTTTTTTTACTTGCTGACAGATGGTCATTTTCACATTTTCTAGCTGAACTATGACAAGCACACTTGCTTATTCCTCTTTTTGGTTGTATGTTTCTTCGTTTAAAGTCCAGAAACAGAAACTAAACTCATATTGTCGACGATTTCTCATATTTCTGTATCATTCCCATGAACAGAACGTAAATTATTTATGGAAGTAATATTTTCAAGCTGAAAAAGATAGAAATTGCACATGTGATGTTTAAGTTTGTAAAAATATAGGTCAAAGCAACTGGTGTCAGAGTTATGTTAGTCTTTGAATAAAAAGTTGTTGAACACGGATGGTTGAACGTATTCGAAAGTTCAAATAAAGGCGATCGCGACACGACTGGATGCTCAACAATGGATATAGATGAACGAAAGTCTCTCTTCTTCACGTCGTTTTTATAGTATGTGTTCCATGTAATATGGAAAACATTCTATGTCCAATGTAAAACTTGTGCAAATAGTCCAAGTCAAGTTTGAAAAATCTTAGCGTTTCATCAAAGAATATTTTCTTTGCGGTTCGTCTTACTAGTATATAAATATACAAGAGCACATCTACATTGCCATTGCCTTGCCACAATGCCTAATATTCTGGGGACAAGTTTTTTTTGTAGAATTAAGTAAACCTTTTGTGCCCACAGTAAAAAAATCGAGAGAGCACTTGCAGATTTTTTTATTCATATCACGGCAATCTTCGATAATCGAAATTTCGAAAATAATTAATAATAATTATTATTGAAATTATAAAATGTTTACCAAATTCGTTGGTATATTTTGAAACCTTATCTTATTTTAGGGATCAAGCCCGTTACCATAGGGAAATCAGTTTCAGTTCTGTATTTATGTGCACCAACATCTTACAATTTTCTTAGCATTGTTCTCCTAGTCCAAGGCTAGTCCCGCAATGTTATTGAACCGGACACGAAATGACCGTACTAGTGGTTTGTGGATATTAAATAAGGGTCCAGAAGAATATCAAGAATATCAAGAATAAAACAATTATACGTTTATAAAGTAAACAATAAAACAAGTATAAAATAATACAATAGACTAATAATGATCTTTTCAGCAATGAATATTCACGATGTATTCCTCATCGGTTTTGTTTATTGAAACAACGCCACGAGCTCAACACAATGAAATGATAACGAATGTCAAGAACACGTGCAATGATTTCACTCAGCGATTCCAACTCGTAATGCACACTTCGAATTTCAATCAAAATTACTTTGCAAACACTAATTCTGATAGCAGAGTCAAGCGTAATGTTATCTCGCAGTTTTACTGCACACGATTCAGAGTTATCGTTTGGGTGAAAATATAAAATAATTCTGATGCAGATTTCTATGACTAGTTTTACGACGAACACGGTTGTTAACATTTATCTCTATGTACTTATAAACGAGGGTGTTTTGGGTACTAACTAGAACGGTGGAAGTTAAAGGTCACTATTTTAATTTCCGGCTGTCCACTTGATAGTGACTCGACCAAGCGCTCTCGCTACGTATCAAAAATCAAATCTAACAAACTGTCATACGACCCTCTCCATTCACGCCACCCTTTTTTAGACTCAAATATTACTCATTATAACCAGCATACTTTTTCTCACTACACAAAGATTCGTAAAAAAAACCTAAACTTGTTACTTCTTTGAGTCATGTACTGCAAAGGATATGACAAACGTCTGCATGTAAACCTAATAGAAAAAAGTAATTTTTGTTCATGTGAAGACTAAAAAAATGTGTTTAAGTTATTCCTCTCTCCTTGCAGAATCCGGACATCATCAAGGTAAGACGCTCATCATTGTTGAGACTTGAGAGTGTAAGAGGACGGTGTGTCAGGTCTTGTAACGTACAAGGTAAGGTTTACAAGTTGTATCGGGTTCTGAGAGTGTACAAGCGTGGAATAAAGTAGCTGTGCTGGTTGTCTCTCTCTGCTCCATATAAAAAACATGTTTATGTTATGAGTCAGAGTGAGGCAGAATAACAGGGTATTTATTCCACCACTGTACAAGGTGCAAGAAATGCTGATTAAATGACTGCAAAGCTTATGTAACTTTCAGTGGTGCAAGCAGTTGGATGTTCTGGAACCGATCAATAGGAACGACAACAAAGGAATACTCAGTGCAGTACCAACCAAGTCTTCAAGTACATCTGACAGAATGTACTCAGATTCAGTCTTATCAGAATTAATCTAGAATTCAACGTTCAGTAATTGACTGTTTAGCGAATTGTGACTTTGAACAATATTACGCCGTTTTCTTGTGTCATTGAAGTCAAGGAAATCGAAATGTTTTGAAATGATGGTTGTTCAAAATCTGCCTCACACCCAATTTCATTCACTACCTTCTAAAGTATATGTAACTTTACTTATACGTACCTACATCACTTAGAAATTTTCTTCTCTGTGTGTACCTACATACATTTTAAATTATTAATGGGACTATTTAAAAATACCATATCTGAAAGTTGAAAATTTAAAAAAAATAAACACTAAGTTACTCAAGTTTTCAAAAATATGTCTAAAATAACTTTAAAATATAGAAAGGTACATAAAATGTCAACTACAAATTGACAAGATATTCCTCCGACTGGACTCGAGCTCAGATCCCCTGAATTGGCGATCCAGTCCAGAGCACTGGACCGGCAATCAGGGGATCTGAGCTCGAATCCCAGTGTCCAGTCCAGAGCACTGGACCGGCAATCAGGGGATCTGAGCTCGAATCCCAGTGTCCAGTCCAGAGCACTGGACCGGCAATCAGGGGATCTGAGCTCGAATCCCAGTGTTCAGTCCAGAGCACTGGACCGGCAATCAGGGGATCTGAGCTCGAATCCCAGTGTCCAGTCCAGAGCACTGGACCGGCAATCAGGGGATCTGAGCTCGAATCCCAGTGTTCAGTCCAGAGCACTGGACCGGCAATCAGGGGATCTGAGCTCGAATCCCAGTGTCCAGTCCAGAGCACTGGACCGGCAATCAGGGGATCTGAGCTCGAATCCCAGTGTCCAGTCCAGAGCACTGGACCGGCAATCAGGGGATCTAAGCTCGAATCCCAGTGTCCAGTCCAGAGCACTGGACCGGCAATCAGGGGATCTGAGCTCGAATCCCAGTGTCCAGTCCAGAGCACTGGACCGGCAATCAGGGGATCTGAGCTCGAATCCCAGTGGGCATTTTCAATTTGCAGTTGACATTTAATATCATCACTCCTTCTGAGGTCATCAGAATAAAACATATTTCCATATCTTTATTATTCCATTCTAATTTGACAACCTCTTGACTGAGAGAAACTATAGGAACCCCGGCCGTGAGCATCGAATCCGTCACTTCCAGATGCAAGTCCAGAGCGTAGACGGATTATGGACTTTTTACACATCAAAAACATATATTTGAAATAATACAAGATTAAATAATATAAGATCAATGTAAATAATTCAATTCTATTAAAAATTTTATTCCAGTATCTTCAGTTTCTTGTTGATTTCGTTGTTATTTCAGAGCAGAAAGGCGTAAGCAGCTAGTTCGAGGTTGGCATTAGGGGGGACAAAGAAGGGGGGGGGGGGGCTTAAACCCCCAGAAATCCAGGATGTTAAATTAATTTATCATATTTAAATGTTTAAAAGAGGTTCTTTAAAACTACTTGTCATTTATTTTTTCTTAATCATTCAAGTTTATAATAGATTTTTTGTTCTTTGGGCGTAGTTGCAAATAAAACTCATGGTTTGGGTATGTGAACAAATGAAAATACGACTCAAGTTCGAGCCTCCAAATGGTTATTCATTTCATCAATATCCACCTTATTTTATGTGAAACAAAATTAGCAGAAACAGAACGAAAATGTGGGGAATGTGAGAAGGGGGGAGGGGGTGGGGAGAGAGTTGGAAATGGGGAGACAGATGGAAGAAACAAAATGCAATTTCCATGTCCCGCGCATAGTAAAAAAACCCAACCAGATTCGGGAACTAGGTGCAATGTACAGACTCCCAATTAACCAACAATGGACAATAACTTCATTTAAATTCCCTCACCCCTTATCGCTCTTACCCACACGTACACCCCCTTCCCCTTCCCCACACATTTCACCACCCTTGCAGCCTTCAGGGAATTACGGTATATTATTAGGAAGTTGATATGAGGCTTAAACAATATTCCTAGAATTTGAAAACAGCAACTTTGTCATGAAACATTATTGAAAAACTGTTTGTGTGCTGCACTCTTGTACGACTGTGAGTTAGTTTTGTACAGGTCTGATGAATATTAAACTGTCATTGTCTCTTTTCCATAGTCAATAGTGGGCTAGAAGTACTCGACAAAAGCCAGAGCATCAATAAACTAAACGAAATGATAACGTTATTGATGCGACTTTGTCGGTCAGATCAAAAAAAACGATTTTTATTTCACTTTATTATCATAATACTATTCCAGCTCGTAGAGTGTTTCTATGTCGTGTCATTAGGATCAATCGATGATAACACACCTTGTCATGTGTCACCTGGGGTGCGATTACATAAGATGAGAACTTTCTTGTCACGGTGACAAGTTTCTCATCTCAATGTTATTCACGGCCTTCTAAGGTCTTGTCACCGTGATAAGTAAGTTCTCATTTTATGTGATCGCACCCCTGATAGCTCACTTTAATGATACCTAGTTAATGCGTATGACTGTGTTATTCAAATAAAAACCTGAAATAAGTCAATTTGCAAGATACAAATATTGTTATTACCTAAAAATTAAATCAATCCAGTAATATGACACATTTTATTAGAGTTGATTGAAAATATGGGAATTAATTTTCCCTCACGTCCGCTCATGTCACGAAATCATTTATAATTTCTCACGCAGTGGCTGCTTACCTTAATTCCGATATTGCAATTAATTTTACCAATTACGAAAAAAAAACACGATGCAAGGAAACACGTTACTTACGACGATATGTTTTGTGCCTTAGAGTAAAGTAAAGCAAGTATCTTCAGGCTCAGGCATGTGATTTTGAGTATATTTCCCTTTTTACGCCAAGAACAGTGTAAATTATGATGGGATTGAGATATCAGACTATACAGAATGGAGACCTTGAAAAACGGAGCAAGTTGGCTCAGGCTGTAACTCTGGATTTGCACTCCACCGGAGTATCGGGTTCCATTCCCACGGTCGTCTTCTGACTGAGGTTTAATCGAGAAGCAAACGATGGGAAGGTTCCGTACCGTTCATACTCATAGGCCACGACCGCATCTTTATCATTCTTCCATCATTCTATATTCTTCGTCAACAACTCTCAATCATCATCATAAAATTGAAATAAAAAGAGGTTGAAAATGACACTACTTTGGTTTGTGTGTGATAATCTCAAAGCGAATCGAGCCGCATGTACATTGACTAGCAATGACTGGCAGCAGCACAAGGTGATTTGTGTAGGAAAACCAAAATAAAAAGTAAAAGCGACTATACACTAACACAGATACTATAACAAAATGGTGGGAGGTATTACTACTCTCGCTTCGTCAGATGTGTATGTATACACATATTAATCAGCTATAATGGTCCATCAGACTTCGAATAACATTTGAGTCAAATAAAATCAATTCTCTTGTACCATCGATTGGTTTCTGCTATTGAAACAAAATGTTACAAAAGGGACGGAGATAAAAAAAAACTAGTAACCACTCTAATCCGAGAGAGAGAGAGAGAGAGAGAGAGAGAGAGAGAGAGAGAGAGAGAGAGAGAGAGAGAGAGAGAGAGAGAGAGAGAGAGAGAGAGAGAGAGAGAGAGAGAGTGAGAGAGCTCGATTTGGCTTCGTGTTCGGTAAAACGAAGAATCAAACTTGGGTCTATATTTTCGCTTGACGAGTCTTGAAACACAATGAGAGTTCAACTTGAATGAAATACATTCATTGAATGAATGCTGCGGGAGGACACGAGATTTGATTATCCTTCTTGGTTCCCTTCGCTCTGTGATCGTCATGTCATGCAAGATGAACACTATTCAGCCCTTTGCGATTTACAAACAGAGATTAAACATTTTACCAAATTAAATCGTTACATAATAGAGTGAGGTTTTATGGTTCCAAGAGACGTCTAGTCATGAAGTGGTGTACTTTAAGAAAATATATAAAACTATATTTACCTTCTCATTATAGATACAAATTATCAATATAATAAATACGCGCCTGTTTGTCTCTCTTTCTGGCTGTATGTTTCCTAAAATCTACCCTTTGACCGCGACCTATGGTCGGTGACAGGCAAAGATGATCCCGCGCTAGCATGGGCCGCCCTATACCTGGCAATGCTAAAGTGGATTTATCTTTGCCTGTCACCGACCTTAAACCAAATGTTGCTTGCTTACCCTTTTAGCACCCTGCGTAAGTGATATGCTCTACACCCTCCTCCTAACCACCTCTAATTGACAAATAGAATATGCACGTAATAGAATATGCGTTTCGCACGTACGGTCAATTATTTCAAGAAACACGTAGTCTCACGGAGCAAGGTAACATCGAACATGGACACTTTACATATCTTTTACTCCGTTTTAAATAAATCCGTTCGCGGGAGGGAGAGGGGGAGCAAGTACATTCTCGACTCGACATTTCCGTAGCGTACGATCTATGAGGATTGTTTACATGAAAAAGCATATTCAGTCCGTGAAGGCAGCTGGAGTTCATGTTTGTGGTTTAGGCCAACTGCATGGCACTAATACGAGTTGCAAATGGCATTATAAGCAGAAGTTTTTCGAAGGTGGGCAAGAACGGCTAAGATAAGTTGCCTATTGCTCACGGGACTAACACTATCATGGGGTTCACAAGCCCGGGCAACGCCGGGCCGGACGTGAATTAAGGAGCCTCAAGCAGCAGAGCTCTGGACTTGTCTCCGTAGGTCCTGGGTTCGATTACCCCGGCCGTCTTTTCTGTTGAGGTTTTTTCGTGGTTTCCCTCAGTCGAGAGGAAAATTGTATGAAGTTTCCCTACTTATAGGCCACGGCGGTCTCCTTCGCACAGCATATCCTTATCTTTATTCATTATCATCCCCCTATAATCATTATCTTAATAATTCATCCGTCGCAATCAGGCACCAGTGCGACGTTAACCACCATTAAATTAAATACTATAGAATAATAGAAATGCATTACTATAAAAAAAAAACGTTTCTATGCGGTGTGGTAGGTGAAGTTGGGCCCCGACCCATTGTAGGGTGACAAAAGACAGCAACTTTAGCAGAGAAAACACCACACTGGAACTCGGTTCATCTAACTCAAATTATAGCTAAAACTGTAGTTGTTGGCATTTCAAAACACATTGTGCGTCGTTTACCTGAAAATTAAAAAATCGACCCATTCACCACTAGTAAGTACCGGGTAGCCCAAAAAAACGTCCAAAGGGCGAGACATTACTGTGACGAAACTACTGCACTGATCAGGCTGAAAATGGCAACAATTATAAATACCATACTAAGGTCTAATATGTGAAAGTTTTAACACCATGACTTTTATAGAAATAAAGTTGCAGCTGTTCTAATTTCATTGTCGAAAAATCGATTATACGGAGCTCAAAATTCATGCGTCCAGAAAATTTCCAATGGCATGGACGCTGTTTACTCAAAACTACTGCCGATATCAAGTTGAAAATTGCATATGTTATTCAAAATATATTACTACTGATTGTGTACAAATTTCAATTAATCTGAATCAATGTAACGAAAGTTATGTGATCTAGAATTTGCGCTTAAAAAGCAAAATACACAAGACATAATTTCTCAAGTTTTATTTCACATGCTAATTTTAGAAGTGAAATTATCACTCGTATTTTCTGTTTTTAAGCTCAACTTTAAGATACCATAACTTTCGTTCTACTGATTCAAATGTATTGAAATTTGTATACAAGAAATAGTCATATGTTTTGAATAACATTTGAAATTTTCAGCCTGATATCATAAGTAGTGTTGAAAATAAATGTGTCCATGCCATTGGACTTTTTCTGAAAAAGCGCTCTTTAAACTCTGTATAATCGATTTTTCGACAACCAAATTGTAACTTTTTCCCTACATAAGAAATGTTTTTGAATCTTTCACATATTAAACATTGGTATGTTTTTTATAACATGTGAAAATTTCGTACTAATTATCTGCAGTAGTTTCTTCACAGCGGTGTCTCGCCCATTGGACGTTTTTTTGGGCCACCCGGTGTAATGGTTGTATGATAAAATCCAAGCACTGGTTCGGCCAATTTTCACTTCGCCCATCCTTCATGTCATATTCATAATTATAAATATTGTATATTACAAATACAAATACTAAAACAACTCGACTTGAATGAATGTATTATTTACGGCCCACGTTTTCGAGCAGAATTCGATGTTTTGATTTAGTTTATTTGTTCATCAATTTCTATGTACACTACAAACCTTTTGATTTGCTATGATAATAATCTCGATGAGTTACTGAAATCCATTCGAAATGGGAAATTGAGAGTTGATCTTTCAGATTATAGAATGAAATTGAGAATTTCATTTTGTGTCTTTTGATTTCTGTCCCAACTGATAGAGTCCAAACAATCCATCTCTGGAGACTGGAGGTTTGAAAGAGGGGGGAGAGAGTAAAGAAAAATAAAAGCTCTATCCAGGGAGTTTGAAATGTCCATTGTTCTAGTCCACCGGTTTTCCACCGAATAAACCACTTGTTTTGAAGAGATGCTCTGGCAGTGTGTTCACGGTGTCATCGTTTGGGTGGTCAGAGAGGTGGAGGGGGGGGGGGTGTCGCCGTGGGGGGATGTAGGTGGGGGAGGACGTTGCTATGACATGTGACAACAGGCCCTAAGTCCACTCTCAAATAATACACCAGACTATTGTACACAATTTCACCTCGCAACAACATTTTGATGTATCCATTATTCATGCGTTTTCGCACCTGCTTTGCATTTTGTTTCCTTTTGACTGGAGACTAGAGTATGGTGTATAGGTGTGTGCTTTTGTGTTGGAAAGTATAACAATGATAAGCTGCCTGAGCTAGGATAGATAACAGTATGACGTGTAGTTTGCTAGGCGATGGATGGGACCTAGCGCGGAAACGCTACACAACGTTTGTCACTCTTTGGATTACAATAGTATTTATTTTGGAAATTTGCCCATCGATTCTTCAATGCTCGAGAGAGATTTTATACAACGATGGTTTCTTTGAAACTAATAAGAACTTTGTTAAATGTAAATGATGTTGTTTTCAATTATAGGAAAGAATTGGTGAGCGGACACGTAAACAATGCCCTGTACGCAATGGTTGTATGACTAGTGTAAGCGAGCACTGAGAACGGAGTGGCAAGCAAGAGTAAGGTATGGTCTAGATATACTGAAATAGCAACATGCTTATGATGCGTATACCTAGTGTTATAATTATTATAGTTTTAACTCCTACTGCGTAAAAAAACATTCGTAGAATATAAAATAAAAAGTGGGAACGTTCAAAAGTCACTCGTTTTAACAGTGCTTATTTCAGGAATTGCTGTAGGCATCTCTTCGTGCGTTCCTTCATTGAGAGGAGGTCGTAGAAAGTTCATCTCTAGGTAGTTCCTACATTCTAATCTATTTAAAACACAAGTAGACAATAATGATCTACATGGTCAGGAGGTTCCCTTTCTGCTTCCCACAAATTGGATTACTGTTATGATGAATGATTGGGGAGGGGGGGGGGGATCCCTCCCCCGCACTCCCACCCATCAATATTGACGCAACGTGATGGATTATGAACGATGGCAATGGTTCATATGGCTAGAAACACTTTTAAAGGGGAGTTTACACATGACGGGGCTAAAAGAAGCCTATGTGGTTTTGGGGGAGGCAAAAGAAATCCAACTTGATGGCCGCAAACACAACAGATTTGTTGAGTAATTGAATACTTCTACATCGCCAACATATAAAAAGTTTTAAAAGATAATGGCAAAGATAAGTTTACAGCGTTGGGGTTGGTTTCGGAACATCAGAGCATGCTCGGTTGATGATGGAGAGTGCACCTCGGCACAGAGAGTATATTAATTACATATTTATAATAGTTGTTATACCACCAACCTATTCTAAATGGGATTCGTCTATTTTAATAACCAGGGTAATTATTTGTGAAAATCGTAGATTTTCGGAGTATGTATTACTATTTCCATGCCGCTAGCCGCTGCCAAAGACAGCCACAGTGGGGTGACATAAGTTGAAGAGATTCTTGCCAATTGCGCTTTTGCCATGCCAATAAACAACAACAATCAGTACATTATTTTCATCCCAACACGTCTGGCAGGAGTCTGATTGCGTTTCTGTATTTATTTTGGAGATTGTAATCTAAGCTAACCTAAGTCTATAATAATTTTATTAGATGATGGATTATTTTGAAGTTGAGCATGGAACAAATGTCAGTGTAAAGAACTGAAACAGATGAAGTTATGCAATCTTACTAGCTGGGGTAAATGTAAAGTTTCTTTTTGAAGTCGAGTTAAGACACAGTTGGCAAACAGTAACGTGTGACGTGACTGGTGGAAACTGACATGTATTATTGTAAAAGATATTGATGTATTTACTCCTATGGCTTTCCGAAATCCTTCGGGACCGGTCACTCCAATGAGAAATATAGAAAAGTTTGCACATTCTGTTACACAATCGGATAGATTTCTTCTTTCTACACAATTTCACTCTTTGAGTAAAACTTCCATGTAAAAATGTACGTCTTCCCTCACGTCAAAAAATTTTCTCTCTCATTTTCATCCCCTAAAAAAGAAAGGTTTCGTTTCGTCCATTCGTCAAAGTCACCTCTGTCAGTCAGCCTTGTGAACATGGCTAGGCGTTGAAATCTCGTTGCTTCCAACCACTGAGCCCTCAAGGGTGAATTACTCTCACTTGTAGACTTGTTGAAAGCCCAGGTCATCAAAGCTGCGAGCAGGGCCGACAGGAGAAGAAACCCAAACGCAATCTTCCTCTTTAAGCTCAGCAACATTTGTTTTCTTGACGTTTCCCACGAGCTAGCGCGTGAGCCAACTACCATCATCACACTGAAACTCAGTTGGATGCATTGTCCCTGTTTTGTGTTTTCGGCGCTATTACACCGATTTTCGTTCTATTCTTATTTGAGCTTTTTCAATTTAATAATATTTTGAGTGTCACACACAGAGAGCAAAATGACGAGACTCACTACTAGATTCTCTCGTGAGAGAGGATGTTGATAAGATACAGAGTTTTATGTAAACTTCCAGTGGAGTCAGGATGATATGGAAGGATGTGCGAAATGAAAATATCCGGCCGAACCGGGGCTCGAACTCTTCACGCCGGGCAACTCAGTTGGTAGAGCACTCGTCAGTGGGTCAAGTGAGAGATCCTGGGTTCGAGCCCCGGTTCGGCCGAATATGTTTATAACGCCATTAGGGTTGTTGATATTTTAATTACAAAAATGATTTTTAAACGGTAGTAAAGGGTATTGTAATACGTAAAAAATATCAACGTCAGTAAATCTCACATAATAAGGTCATATTACTCCGTAACCTAATTAATGAAAAGCAGAAGCAGAAATGAAATTCTTACCTACTAATAAAGAGAAGTGCTACTATTATAGAATAATCGATGAAGCTTCCCTCAACTCTTCATTTCATTACGTTCCAACTTGAACCTCTATGTCCGTTCCAATCATTCACTCACTTGGCTACGGAATTATTTACACGTCATGCATGTCATGTCATTTCAATAGCAGTTGGTTCTTGTACGGTGTTATTTGCACGGTGAGTCTTGCGAACAGTTCAGACAACATTTCCTAGATATTTTTCTGTAAATTTCCTGCCAATTCTTTCCATCCATTCATAGTATATTTCATATTAATTATGCATTAACGTAGGTATAGACTTGTGAAAATATATTATTAAATGAGTTGATTATTTGGTACGAAAGCAACAAGCATTTTGTTTTGCCATGGGGCCACGAATGCGTTTCCTCCAGAGTTAATCTTAGTCCAGACGGAGAACATCTTCCATGTTTTTTTTAGCACTTGCTTCAAAAATTCATTCAATTGGGAACTCTTATTAAAGAGAATTAAATTCATGAACAACACATTTTGAGATATGCCCTTTTCTTAAAGCTGTTAACCAACCCAAAAGAAAAAAAATGCTTAAAACAGAGAAAGGTCTCTTCTAGACCCTTGCTTATATTTTGTTCGTGTACGTAATCTTGTTTGGCTTACTCTCTTATGCAAGCGCTTTTGCATTATATAGCGCGAGAGCGTAGTGAGACTCTGTAGAAGGCGCTTGGAGTGTCGCACCGCATTTTACTGGGCTCTGTGGTTCCATCATTCAACTCATTTTCAATATTAGAATACACGGACAGCTTTTATTCTCTAATAGTAATGGAGTACCTAACAATATAATAATCACATGGCTGTTCGGTTTAATTTGGAATAATAAACAATTACAAATTTGTTACTTTAAAAACGCATCATAAAATTAAATATTATTTTTGTAGGTAATGAGTTTTTTTAAATTTATATTAGCTTGTAATATTTCTTTCATAGGACAAGAACATTACATTGGTTTCAGCATATATTTCAGCTTGCGATCATGTTCGATAAGTGTGCGATATTTCTACCATCGTGTTATTTTCAATTTTGACAAAATTAACCGACTTATTAAAATATGCAACAGGTATCTAATACAAAGGCTAAAGCCATTATTATTATTATTATTATTATTATTATTATTATTATTATTATTATTATTATTATTATTATTATTATTATTATTATTATTATTATTATTATTATTATTATTATTATTATTATTATTATTATTATTATTATTATTATTATTATTATTATTATTATCGATGATTGTTTCTCGCTCTTTGCGGTTTTTTACTTTCATCAGCCTATTAGGCAAAATGAAAGCAAACTATTTTTTTGTATCTATTGTAGGTTTAAAAATTTACTCACTTAACATATTATATTATTATATTATTATATTATTATTATTATTATTATTTTTATTATTATTTTTATTATTATTTATTTTTAAAACATCCGGTATACAGAGTTTTGCTGGTAGCGGGAATAGAGCAAAGCCCCGTAGCACAAGCATTATACTCTTTTGCCTATATTTTTATGAATAATAAATACATTACCTACTTTATTTAGTAAGTTCGTTTATTTTATATATTCCTTTACGTAATTTGTGCATGGTTTATCAACTTATGAAATTCTTATGCACACAGGAAGCATTCTGTAATATTTCCCGACAGTTACCTAACCATGTAAAGATGAAAACTATTGAGAATTCGCCACATCTCTATCAAAACATTTTCAGAAGATATGAACTGTGCACAAATGTGTGACTGAGATCAGTGTATCATTTTCTCTGATAATGTCAAATGAGGTTGGATTGTCTGGCAATTAATTGAAATCCTGCTTCTTTCGCGTTCAGTTGCTCCACTGTCGAGTGTAATTCTGAATTCTGTGTCCCAACCTTGCCGTAGCGAGCCATTTGAATAATAAGAAAATTATTCTAAATGGAGTCTGTTTTATTTCCCTCTCTTGTCCTGCTTGGTTTCTTGCACTTGCAGCCAACGCCTCTTTGACAGTTCTCGAGAAGTGCTGACTGGTGACTGCTGATGCTTCCTTCGTCGTTGTCGCGTCGCTGTTCCCATCCCTCCCCATTCCTCCCCACCCCCTCTCGCTCCATGCCAAGCTCCTCACGAGATTTTACTCTTCGTGTTATCTGATTGCATATTAATGATGTCTTCCTCATCTTTATTTTACCTACTTTATTTGTGATCGTAGGAAAAACGTGAACTTGCTTAAAAATATATGAATATTATAAGACATCTCAACTCGACACAAACTGTGTGGCCTATTTCAAACTAGGTTCATCACACAAAAACTCAAACGAACTTAGCTTAGAGGCAGGAAGTAATGTTTTCATCGAGTGTACCTGTAGGAGGAAATGTTCAGAATCCTTCTGAACTTTGCATGGAGCTGTGAAGATAAATCAATCAACAGCCTCCAACTGAGACTGGATATGAATATCAAGAAATGTAGAGAAAATGTTCACACTACAATTGGAACTATTCCAGCATCTATAGGAGAGATGAAAATAAAGGCAAAAAGGAAAAGTCAATCACTGGGAAAACATTTCTTATTTATAGCGACCTGGTGTGGTACGATTACGAATATGATTTTCAAATACTATCAACAAATTTAGCTAAGATCCAACGCTGCCCTCCCCCCTCCCCCACTCTCTTCGCTCTCTCCCTGTCGCGATTTCTTTGAAAAT
The DNA here is from genome assembly GCA_934045905.1 of Leuctra nigra. Classification (NCBI taxonomy): domain Eukaryota; kingdom Metazoa; phylum Arthropoda; class Insecta; order Plecoptera; family Leuctridae; genus Leuctra; species Leuctra nigra. The sequence continues at coordinate 3,702,250 of OW203763.1, forward strand.
ACTCATCTTCTTTGCTTTTCCCTGTGCCATATTCTACGGCTCGTAAAGAAAAACTGGCAAAGAAATATCAACTCTTCTACTCGCATGGAGCAGTGATTTCCTTTTATCAAAAAAATCTAGGAGAGCAAACCACACACATAAACCCGAGTTGTAGGGCACAGACGTGTTCACGAGATACTTAAGAGTGTACTCTTTTTTATACTCCTTACACTCTTTAATACTTCAACTGTAAATACTGTCAAAAATAATATAATATAATAAATATATAATAATATAATATGATATGATGAATATAATTATAATATTAAATTATTGTGTAGTGTTATGACATACACATTTATTTTCATTGAAAATGCATCATTATCTTTAAATACAAAGCAATACAATGCGTTAAATCTGCAGTGGTGCACTCCATGATGCTGCATACGGCGTACACCTTCGGTTAGCGGAAATAAAATCGTGCACGTGTACGATTAAAAATCTCAATAAAGGTATCATAAAGGAGATTGCATTAATTTGATAAGAAAACATTGAGTGCTACAAATTTGAATTTCATTTGACGCGTCAAATTAAAAATATATAAAAAAACAAAAGAAATTTCTGGAAAAGCGAAGAAATAGAGAGAATTATGAACAAAAATGTATCCGTTAGTCTTTAAAAGCACATAAAAATGCCCTTGAGGAAATCTTTCTTGGGGGCTGAGCCCCCAAATCCCCTTATTTTTCTTCACGTGTATTATTTTCATGACTACAGCAATGTGCATATAGAATGCTCTATCACTTGCGAGTACAATACTGTTCATTCTCTGCCACGTGATATGACAGTTAGGCAATCCGCCACGCAGCTGTGTACTCGCTGAGAATATGTTGCAGAACCCATATAGTCAAGGGGCACAGACAATCTTCTACGCTGTCACTCTTTTCTCGACCCCGTAGCAAGATAGAAGAATATGTGTAGAAATGATTTTTACGCAGCATTAGGGGATCACGTAGTTCTTGAAACAGAGGCATATTTTTATCATGCATAAAGTACTAAAAGGAAATACCTATCTTATTTGTTAATTTGTATTATCCGCAATAATATGAAAATTAAACCAAGCTTTCAAATGAATAGTTAAAATATGTTGCCTCTCTCTCAGCCATGTTGTGGTATTTCACCTTAAGCACATACAATTGTGTTTCATGTTAACTGCCGAATAAGAATTGTAACTTGATGTGTTACACCGTGGGAGCGTGGGAGTTAATTTCTGGACAGTTTTAGAATGATTGACATGCTCATTTCTATACAAGAATGAAGTGCATAATAATTTAGTATGTTAATTAATCACTTGATTATTAAATCTATATTTTTAAATTTATTAATCCTCCTATTTGCCTTTGGATTTTGGTATGTGCAGTAAATAGAAAACATACCTACTTGATTGACAGTTTTTAAAAGGTCACAGTCAAAGTCTACTGACAACTCTTACAATTACTTATCCTACAATCTCTCTTACAATTACTTCTCCTACAATTAATTCTCTTACAATTACTTCCCCTACAATTACTTCTCCTACAATTACTTGTCCTACAATTACAGTCTTCTCCTACAATCACTTCTCCTACAATTACGCCACCTACAATTCCTATTCCTACAATGCATACCCTACAGTTCATATCCTCTTCATCTAATCTGTCATCTACTGCCAGTTAGTTGCTTCATCATAGAACCTTATCTATTTCTCATTTTTAGGCATTAATATCAGATCAATCATGTTATAAAATTGTTTTACATTTTCCGAACTTCTCTCCTACTTGTTGAGTTCTCGAAGCACATGAGGCGTGGTTCTGAGATGAATTGATGCTGACGAAGAGATGACAAGGGTATTACGGTAATATTCTCGACAATATTACCGATCATTTTAAAATTGATTTTTCAATTTTTTAAAGAACTCGGCGTTTTACTGTGATTATTTGTGCCTACTTGGTAGTTTAAAAATTCTTATGGAGTTATCTATAAAAAATAATAGTAGCAATACTTTTTGTGATATGTAACTGTAAATAATTTTCACTTGCGTTATTTTTATTTTGTGTAAAATTAGTATCATATCATCGCAATAAATCGAAGCAGGGAGGAGCACGCTCCTCAATGTACGCTCTCTGTGCTATTGGATAATGATGTGTGTTCATGGCCATCGGTCACAATTAGTTATTTTGGATTAAACAAACAAATATAGAAAAGTATTCCACAGAAGGTACTACAGAAGATAAACAGATACTTGCAGTTTTTCCAATATTACAAATTTTACCAGTATTTGGTAAATTACCAGTAATATTAAAATGTTTAAATTACCGGCAATTTTTTTATGTTAACATTACTATAGTGAGACATTAATTCAGTAAAAAATATTTGATTAATTTTGTTTACTCCATTTTCCTTTTCCCTGAGACACTTTTTTGTTTTTATAAATGTAATAAAATATTTGTTATTTTAAGATACGGTTTCTGTGATGTGGGGTTCGTCCATAGGCAATTGGCAAATTGCCAATACGCCATTGGAATCTGATGTTATTTTCCTAAAACATAAATTTTACGTTCAAGTTTCTTTGTAGGTGTTAGAGAAGAATGTAGACAGAAATACGGGGAAAACAAGAAACTATATCCGAAAAGGAGTCCCGAAACTAAAACAATATTATCCCAGAGTGAAACCGCTATGAAATACTCGATTTTTATATTATTTTGAAATGATGAAATGTCCTGCCGTCTCAGGTGGGATGGTATTGTGTAAGTGAACTGCAAATTTAAAAGATCATTGAAAAAAATAATATGACACAATAAATGTACATCTTTATTCTACGCATATAAGCTGCATAATTATATTCTAAAGTGAAAGTTTTTTAAGCACTGAGATTCTATATGGTGACAAAATTACTTTTCAAGTGATATTTACATTATGCATTTTACGATGGTGCTGGAACCACCCTATCAAAATATCACAGAAGGTAGTGTCGCGTGAAATAAGTGGAACGAGTAATTACTGATATAGTTTACACCGTTACATCATGGATAGAGTAATCACATTTGCGGTATGATGGTCACATTTATCTTTCTCAAAATTATTCGAATCACTTAATTTTGCACAAATTCGCACAATTTACCGCTTCATTTCGCCCGTTTTTCTGTTTGTTTCGTGTACTACTCTAGAAAATGATAGAAAAGAGCCAGGTTTTGTATACTATTGGTCTCTGATACACAATCTAAAAAATTGAGTTGAACATTCGTTGACTAATGAATGCAAATGCGCCTATTTCATAAAACAAAGTCATTTCGCATATCATTTCTACTCCACTGCCTGCGGATTCCGCTGGTGGAGAGATAATAATGTAATTGAATATGTAAGTAGGCGTAACAGTGCAGTAATTGGGGTGGAGATTTCTCTCAGTTGACAGCTACTCTCTACACTGATGGCTGCTGCTGCCCCTGGCAAAGCTCCGCGCGATGCGAACCTGCCTGCCTGCCTGCCTGCCTGCCTGCCTGCCTGCCTGCCTGCCTGCCTGCCTGCCTGCCTGCCTGCCTGCCTGCCTGCCTGCCTGCCTGCCTGCCTGCCTGCCTGCCTGCCTGCCTGCCTGCCTGCCTGCCTGCCTGCCTGCCTGCCTGCCTGCCTGCCTGCCTGCCTGCCTGCCTGCCTGCCTGCCTGCCTGCCTGCCTGCCTGCCTGCCTGCCTGCCTGCCTGCCTGCCTGCCTGCCTGCCTGCCTGCCTGCCTGCCTGCCTGCCTGCCTGCCTGCCTGCCTGCCTGCCTGCCTGCCTGCCTGCCTGCCTGCCTGCCTGCCTGCCTGCCTGCCTGCCTGCCTGCCTGCCTGCCTGCCTGCCTGCCTGCCTGCCTGCCTGCCTGCCTGCCTGCCTGCCTGCCTGCCTGCCTGCCTGCCTGCCTGCCTGCCTGCCTGCCTGCCTGCCTGCCTGCCTGCCTGCCTGCCTGCCTGCCTGCCTGCCTGCCTGCCTGCCTGCATCGTATTTCAATCGCACAAAATTGCACACAAGCGTATTTCATAAATAATTTATATTAATTAACTGCTTTTGAATAGGTGCGGACATTTGGAGTGCGTGGAGGTTTGAAGGGTGAAGTTATACGTATCATGATGATTGGTTATGAAAGTTTCAATATTATGTTTTAAATTCATGAGCAATATTCGATCGATAATATTTTCTTTATCGGTATAGTAAAGCGGCTAGAGGATTTCAAATGGTTTTGTTATGAAGTGTATAAAAACTGATGAAAGTGAATTTGTGATAGTCCATGAAACCAACCGAGCTCGGCACTTCCATGCACATCTTACATCTTAAAAGTTACAGCCAATCTAGTGGAGCGGTTGCTCCACCCAGCCAAGTCGTACCGTACACTCACACTCACTCAACATACCGTAAACACCTAATAAACTGAGGAGCAGACCAAACACTTTTACTGTAAGCAACAACATGGCATTTTCGGCCTACTGGATCTCAAAATTATGAAATCTCACATTGTTGCGAAATATTTTTATTTCGAGCTATGGCCCACCTGACAACATATACCAAATTTGGGAACAATACGTTATTCTATTTGCGAGCTAGAGGGCCGTGAAAACAGTGAAATTACACCCTTTTTAAAAGGTATCTGTTTGTGTCAGGAAACGTCGCTATCACCGCCACAGCCTAAACGGCTGAACCGATTGTTCTGAAATTTTTACCACATGTGCACTTTTGGCGTCTGAGGTGCCTTTTTATAAAACCAACCGGAAGCCGCCATTTTGAAACCGGAAATGACGTCATATCTCGAAAACGGCTAAACCGATCGGAATGAAACTAGCGCCAAATGATTTAGACTGTCATCTATATGGAATATCATTAGTAAAGGTAAAAATGAACTATTACCGAAACCGGAAATGACATCATAAAAATGAAGAATCAGACAAATCATAAACTCTTACTACAATAACTACATATTCAGAAGGCTTATAATGATACATAACATTATTATAGAAATACATTCTAGGTGGCAGTTATTTCAGCCGCCATTTTGAAAACCGGAAGTGATGCCATATCTCAAAAACGGCTGGACCGATTATAGCGATGCTTTCGCACCAAACACAATTTTTCTTAGTAACTTATTCGGTAATTGCGTATTTTTTTTAAAGGAATTAGTCATTGTTGCTCTGATATGTGTTACAAGTTGTGTAAATAAACTAAAAAAATTAGTGATATCCCCATAAAAAAACACTCCGTGTAAAAATACCAGCCAAGTCTCTTCAACTTTAAAAAAAAAAAAAATCTAAAAATTCAGCACTGAAAAGTAGTGATATCAAAAAATAGGCCAAGTCAAAACTTAATTTTAAAAAACAAAATAAACTTGGCGCATCGTTTTTAAGGGCATTATAGGTATATTATATATGTTAAGGTACTTTTGATTAATGGCATACTTCTATACTATTTATACTATACACGATGCGCCAAGTATATTTTGGTTTTTAAAATTAAGTTTTGACTTGGCCCATTTTTTGATATCACTACTTTTCAGTACTGATTTTTTTTTTTTTTTAGAGTTGAAGAGACTTGGCTGGTATTTTTACACGGAGTGTTTTTTTATGAGTAATAATATACTTCCCGAGACAGGAGAATCAGAAAGCGATCAAATAGCACTTGCCGGCTCTAGAACGAATAAACGAATCAGCCAATTTTCAAATCGCCTGCTTAGCCTGAGTCTGTATCAAGTCAGAATAATATTTCAATATTTCTATAGCAGGAAAAAAGTAGCAAGAAAAAAGTTAATTTTGTATCCGTTCTCAGATACGAGAAAATTAACTTTGAAAAACACTCATATTCGGTTGGATCATGTATGTTGTCGTCAATTGACATGATAATGATTAATTGACTGAAGTGTAAATCACAAAATTATGAAATGCTTTGCTTTATTGCTTGTGCCTACTTCAAAGCAACACACGCATGTATACGTATTCGTGAACGTACCTTACAAAATCTTCTCTAAAATATATCCATTATTACAAATGTGCCTCCAAAGTCTCCTATTTGTTGTCTAATTACTACATGCTTGTTTCGGACTCGGTTACCCTACGGGCCTATTATCCTGACGCTAAACAATTTACAGTATAAACGTCACCATTATTATGAAATATCAAACAAAATCAGTTGCACTTGACGTGGCATAAAGGTTGGTGATAAGAACAAGCGCTGCGCTGTAGAATCTGAGCGTCAGCGGAACATTCGAAAACTTGTTTGAATTGAGGAGCTCGTGATACGCGTGGTACTAGTGGCTGGTGCGGCGGTGTATATTTTCCCGCGCTGTTTCGACGCCGACGTTCACACAAGTGAGGCGGGGGTAAAGTCTTGCATCGTTGTAACGGCGTGGCGTCGTGGAAATATCGAGTTGGAATTCAACGCCACCATAGCGTCGAGTCGACTCGAGTCAGTCAGTTGGTTCTGGGGACGCGCACGGTGCAGACGCGTCGCTGTATATACACCGACGATCGCGAGACAACCACTCACTTTATAACCGAACAAGAGAACGTACACAAAAATAAGCGCTATTTTTACGATTTAGAAAATTTTGTTAGTTAATGGAAAAATAAGTTATGAAAAACGTAACGAATTAAAAGGGTAATTGTATTTGTGTGAAACTATTTAAAGGTTAGACATATCAGTTTTAATATAAAACAAATTATTTTATCAAGAATTTATCGTGCAAGTGAATTGATACTACAAGTGGGCGATGTTTATTTTTGATAATATGCCATTTTATGGACATCTGATGCCTGTCGAACAGGCGGTTTCTTTGCATGACACACAACGTGTGCGTTAGCCACATGGTTTTCATCTGCCAGTTTATACTGTTAGAAAAACACGAAGACATTGAGTCTCATGTGCCACGTGCTCGGCTGCTGCTCTTTCATTTCTAAACTTCCAATCACGAATGAGGTGACAGTCGTTTCAATTGATCAGAAGGAATCACTCGTATGGAAAATAAATTATTAACATATATCTATTTATAAGTTTGTCCGTCCATTTTGTCTCTCACAGTTCTCTGCCGCATGCACATAATGGATGTGTGTGTTTTTTATTTACATTATTATTTTTATTATTATTATTGCTGTTCATAAAAGTCACTAATATTAAATTTTATATTACGAATTCGTAAGTTTAATTCTATATGTTGCTTTTATTATCGCCGTTTTGTGTGCGTCAAAATAGAGTTGCTTTCCGACGTTTTTGGTGACATTCTTCTCTGTGTGTTGTGCGTGTTTCGCTTGTTTGCTGTCGAGACATTTTATTATGACTACTCTAATCGGCCAAGTTTCTTGTGAATGTGTCTCCATTGGCATACTGTTATATAATATCGAGTTCTAGATAACGTTTTATATGCTGCTTTTATGGACGCAGATGAAGTCTCTTTACGTCTACAGGCTTTCAATAATTAAAACACATTTTTATTTTTGTATTGTTACAATTCTAAACTGTTCTGGGATATCACTATTTTTTCACCAGTTGTCACTCTTTCTCTTGCGTTATTTAAATTCCACTTAAAAACATTCTAATGAGTACCTACCTTCCAACCTTGTTGGTGGGCCCATTATCTAAAAATCTCTTTTATCTTTTTAATTAGTCGAATTAAATCGAGTGTACCTTTTCGCCGCTGTGTTACTGATAACTAACTAATCAAACAAGTCATTTTCTTCACAGAACAGAAAATCTCAAATCGTCTGACAAATAAGCTAAGAGGCTATTAATTACAGCCGTGTCTGCCAGTAAATAGTTTGTGGTCGAAAATCGCGCGGCATCTATTAGAGCTGTGGTGGATTCAACTTGAAAGGTTAACGCACATCTAGGTGACAGCATGACTTTACCACTAGAATTTCACTGGCATCACATGAATTTGCCTTGTAGTTAGACTGAGAGATGATGTACAAAGCAGTAAGCACCAGCAGCAGTAAGGATCGGGGAAAACCTGCACAAAGCAGAGTAAAGCTAAGGCGTCATAGGAACTACCACTGCTGTAGTCGTACCAAACATAGGAGTCAATGATTTATAAGTTCTTGTCGACTCTCGGTATAAAACCTACTTGAACAAGAAATAAAAATCAACAAAAAAATGTTGACCAACTAAACTAATAAAAAATTTGTTAGTGATCATGGTGGGTGATTTAATTATTTGATGTTAAGGTCAAACCTTCTGAATGTATTTGTGAGGAAAATACAGTAAATATATCTAAATGTTGATTACCTACTGGTAATCTGAAATCGATCTGTAATATTGGCACATCTGATTACGTGTTCGCGTATTTGAAGCAAAAGCATATAGGCATTCCAAAATATGAATAACTATCATTGATCAATAATAATTGCATGGTAAGGAATAACCGCGTTTTTAATTTTAATAAAAAAAAAATCTATTTTGAAACTTCACAGTTGAAGCGTCGTGTGTAGGTTTGTTTTGCTGTGACTGTACTCTGAGTCAACTGTTGGTCTCCAATCTCTTGATACCAGGTAGATAAGGTGAGAAGGATAGTTAACTTGAGGTAACAATGCTCCCAGACAAGGACGGAGTAGAATTGATAACAAGAATACACACACAAATACGCTCATAATTTCTTTAATGGTAGCATTCTTTTATAGATTAAGAAAATCTTCTATAAAATTCACTTTACAATGTAAAATTCTTGGTCGTTCTTTTAACCGTCGTCTCTCCTTCTCTTTTCAAATTTAACTTTTATAGGTTATTAAAGTAACGTTAGAATTTTGAAATGAAAATTTCTCATTTTGAAGACACAGAAGGTGGTCGCCTACTTATGAGCTGAAAATGCAAACACATATTTTATATCCTTTCAAAAGATGCCATAAGAAAGTTTGTTGCATAAAATGACTCATCGCCGATGCTAACTTTTTGCTTTTACCGCACGTAGCAATAGGAACCGTCATACTTCAGCCATAATATTCTGGTTACACCCTAAATTCTTGACAAGCATTACTCGCGCTATCTTTATCATAACCAAATTTACACATAACTTGTGATTTTTTTCTACTTTCAATTAGAAAGATTAGTTCTCATATCTAATCAGTTGTGCTGTGGCCCCCTTCCCCTCGCCGAGGTATGACAGAGGGTAAGAGGGACTCGCCACAATCTGTCTCTTTTCATTACTTCAGTCGCAGCGAGCTTCGTATCAGCTGTATCAGCAGACAGCAGCAGTTTATCTGGACACTCAGAAGTGAGCGGATGCCTAACACGACGTCTCTGCAAATATTCACCAAAAAGTAGTCTTATCTCTGGATTATTATCATTCGCAAGAAGATTTCAGTGGATTCTTTAACTAAGATTTGACAATATACCGTGTGATTTTTTTAAAATAATTATAGTGGATCAATTTAGTACTGTTTAAACGAGTGTAACAAAATCTATAAAAGAAATTGTGATACAGTGATAGAGATTATTATTTTTGTTTGTTTTTTTCGAACTATTCTCGCGTTGGTTTTAATTGAATTGACATGTTGAATAGTTTGAATGCGCTGGCAGGCAAGATCTCGCCTCAAAGTGGCACCGATAATAATGCGAATAAAGTGAGTCTTGTCGTGCATCATCACAACAACAACAACAACAACAACCATCCCCACCCCTACAGCAAGCCACCTCCACCCCCTCCGGAGGACAAATATACTAATGGCTGCGTCAAACGTTCGGCGGAAGACATGTAAGTTCACACTTTTTTTTAAAACAAATAGAGTTATATTCGAAAAGTCTTTTCTCACCCAGTAAAGAAGTAGAAGGTAGTAGTTAATCTTTCCCTTCCTACATTCCAACTTCGCTTTCCTTTCTTAATTAACTATTAAATGCTAATGGAAAAATGTAGGATTTTGTAATACACCATACTGCCTTTTTAAGAGTAATTCACGTGCCTTCTTCGTTAGATACGGGATTGTTTTACCATCAGCCGAAGTGTTTCTGTACCTACTAGGTAACGTACATTATCAGGCAACGATTAATAACGAATAGTAATTATATGGATTCTTCTCCCCCTTCCTCTTCACAAGATGACAATGACATGTACTTACGAGCTACGATAATGTTTTGCATGGGCTTTGGACTCGTCGTCCTACTGATTCACTGTTTGAGAAAAACTCACTCCTCAATCTTCACTGCATTGAATCCCTCCACAAATAGTCTAATATTCATTATACTAAGCCACTTTCAATCTTCCTGGAATATAATTGAGAACACGATTTGTGAGCAGATGAGTTATGATTCATGCTATGATACCAGGTAGGGGTGAATGTCATTAGAATGTCGTCGTGCACAATCTTGCAACACTGCTAGTTCAGGAGCGTGGGTATTATTGTGTTGTGTGGTGATTCCCATTCCATGCAACACTTTGCAAACCATGCACGTGGAGACGGGTAGGAGACATAACTAGACCTACTTTCCACTCACAGCTCACTAGGGAATATTCTCGCATATTTTACAACGACAATATCTGCAGAGAACTGCGTAAATCTGTCTTTCAATAAACATTTGACGCGGTGTTACTTTACACTGATCCCCCTTCATATGGGAATTGCGTCATCGTTCACACTGACACATCTAGTATTTATTGTTTATTGAGTTGTGGATGCACGTAATTGGCAGTGTTCCACATTACTGAGTTGGCGATCATTGAATTGAAATACCTAATGAGTACTACCTAATGTTCATAGCACACAGTGTTATGATACATCGTGTCAAATCCACATGTTGTTTCACGTTTTTCCATTGGCGTAGGACTAAAACGTCGGAGCAACATGGTTAAATGATCCAGTCATCAAACTAGTCATAAGAATATGTGTACCTTTTACCTTATTGTCGAAATGTAACACTAGGGAGGGGAGCGGCTTGTAACTTGGGACAGCTTGTACCTTGAGACGGTGGCATTTTTGGTTTAAATTGAATTTAATTTAATGTCGATCAATTTGGTGTGATTGTCTCTGAATTCAGTTAAGACAAAAGCTGCCTTCCTGTAATTCATAAAATATATACCTATCTACCATGTCATTCAGCAATTCAACTTGCAATCTCTTGAAAACATTGAAGTGTCCTACTCTTTTGGTAATAATTTGTTATTTTAAAATACACCATTTTGTTTATAATTTAATTGTCTTCAACAAAGAAGAGTAATATTTATTGCTTCTTTGCCATAATAGGAACAAAATAGGTACATTTTTTTTTAAATTGAGCATGTCTTTTATCTTAGGACACATTCAGTTCTGGCTTTACCTTGGGAAACATTGCTTATTATGCTATGCTTCATTGGAGCTGATAATATTTGTCTAATCTTGATGTAGGTAGACACCCTTGGTAGACACTAAAGAGTTCTTGCGGTTAGGTCAGCAGGAACAGAAGACGAGTCAAGTTAATTTCAAATGTGTGTTCTGAACAGGGTGATTCCTTGTCATTTACAATCTTCATATAATGTAAAATGTAAAATGCTTTTTATAATTAGAATTTTATCATAGACAATGTTTAAAAGGTATTGTGGTATTGTGAATTTGTGAGGTAGACATCACAATTGTAAGATATCTTTGACAAATAAAATAACATTATTGACACTGTCCAAAGGTACAATACCTACTTCCAAGGTACAAGACTATTTTGGGTTAACTTGGGACGGATAATGTTTTATTCCTGATAATGGAATCCAATTGATTCAACAATTAGACATTTATTTGCATGTACTGTAGACCGGGAGGCGCAAAACAATCCCCCTGATTGAGTGGTCCCTATCGAAACTATTATACTAGATAGGATTCCGATTCTGACGTTTGTACACGTATTAGAAAACATACCAAAATGTAACATGTGAAAGTTTGAAACATACGTAGGGAAAAAGTTAGGTACAAACCCTGCTGAAAATTCTTGCCAAGATCTTGCAAGATCTTGCAAGATCTTGCTAAGATCTTGTATTAACCAAGATCTTGCCAAGATCTTGCTAAGATCTTATCAAGATCTTGGATTTACCAAGATCTTGACAAGATCTTGGTAAGGTCTTTGCAAGATCTTGTATTAAACAAGATCTTGCTAAGATCTTACCAAGATTTTGGTAATATCTTGATAAGATCTTATCAAGATCTTGACAAGACCTAATCAAGATCTTGCCAAGATCTTACCAAGATCTAGCCAAGATCTTATCAAGATCTTAGTAAGATCTTGGTAATATCTTAATAAGATCTTATCAAGATCTTGACAAGACCTAATCAAGATCTTGCCAAGATCTTACCAAGATTTTTTCAAGATCTTGCTAAGGCCCTTAGAAAAATTTCCTATAGTATATTTTGAAGTAGGTATTCCAAAGTATTATGTAATAACGTGTAGTAAACTATAGTATGTGCTATAGTACTTGAAGTACATGCAAAAACTTACTGCATAATACCATAGATTACTGAAGTAAATTCTACAGTATCGGTGGTAAACTAAAGTATAAACTACAGTATTTTTACTTCCGCTGAAATAGACTGTTTTTTACTCTGGAGTAAATATACTTTACCTACTGTAGTAATTCTAAGTATGTACTATAGTGTTTTTACTACAGACGATATACTGCAGTTTTCTATAGTAAAGTTATAGGGAACGTACTTCACTGTAGTAGGTAATTCGAAGTATGTAGCTAGAGTACTTTGACTACAGACAAAATAAGTTTGCTATAGTAAGTTCTATACTTCATTGAAAATCTATAGTATCTGTAGTAAAGAAAAGTGTAATCTACAGTATGTTTACTATAGCCGATTTATATTGTAGTTTACAGTAGTATATTCTGAAGTATATGTAGTACTTCATTGACTTTTTACTACAGTATTTGTAGTAAAGTAAGGTATATAAACTACAGAATGTTTACTTCATTGACTTAGAAAATTTGCACCACATCACCTAGTAAAATAAACTATAGTAGGTAATTATACTACAGAGCGTGAGCTGATATATTTTATGGGGGAAATATCACAGATCAATTTACTTTATAAATATTAAGATTTATTTATAAATAAATAAATCTTAATTTAATTTTATTTTATATTTTATATTTTATTTTATTTTATTTATAAATAAATAAATCTTAATAATTTATCGTTTCTCCTATTTTATTATGTTAATAACAATTTAATGATCCACTAAATAATATAAATATGTTCACTTAAATATGAAAACTCAATATGATCACTATTAGCGCAGCTAAGTGTTGTCTGCACCGGTGGCCTACTCGGTAAGACGCTCGACTACGGACCACGAGATCGCAGGTTCAAAACACAGCGGTTCCACGGGATTTTATAATTGAAATGTGTAATCAAACCTTGTCCAATACTTCAGAAGAGGTTTCCCAAATGCAAATGAATACTCACAAATATAGATTTTTTTTTTAATGAAATTTCAACGTTTTTTTGGCGTCAAAATGTACAAGATCTTGCTAAGATCTTGCTAAGATCTTGCCAAGATCTTGCAAGATCTTGCAAGAACTTGCTAAGATCTTGCAAGATCTTGCTAAGATCTTGCTAAGATCTTGCCAAGATCTTCCTAAGATCTTGGCCTAAGATCTTGGCCAAGATCTTCCTAAGATCTTGGCAAGATCTTGCAAGATCTTGTTTGTAATATCTTGCTAAGATCTTGGCAAGATCTTAGCAAGATCTTGCTAAGATTTTTCAGCAGGGAAATGACAGTTGAAAAAACAGATTAAACCACTAGGTACGTAATTAACGTGTTTGATGAATTGTTTTAGAGTTACTTCGTAGGAATAAGATGGATTTATGTTTATTTATGAATTTCTAAATAAACATACATTTATGTTTAAAATCTATGCAAATTTGTCTTGGATTTATTAAGTGGGTAGGTAGGTATGTACACTCAAACCAATAAAAATCGGTACTGTTAACGCATCATCTACCTCTAGTAGATGAGCTCTTATTTAATTGATAATAACAAGGATTGATTGTCAAGGAACCTGACCAGCAGCCAATCCTTTTCTTTTCGAGTACCAATTTGTATTGGTTTGAGTGTACCTACTATGTGTGAATTTATGTAACTTTCGTATAACGCCATTAAGCGGAGTTCACATTTCCAAATCATCGTTGAAATGCAGTCACAATAGATTTTCTCTCCATATCTCTTCTTGAAACCACGTCTCTATATAAGATACAGACATGCTTTACTAAATGGAGTCATTTTTATGTCAAATTATGATCAACGCAAACCTACTTAGTACAAAACACCTGGTTCTTGTTTAAACTCAGATGCGCGCTATTTAAACGCTAGTATAAACGATTTTTCAACGTCTTTATTCAAATGCATGTACTAACTTTTTTCGCATTTCTCGAATATTTCTGAAAATTGCACTTATAAAATGTTCATATTTGTTCCATAACATGTGAAAGTTCCAGCCTTTTATCTTTTATAGTTTTGATGTCAAACTATAAACACAAACATAACTCAAACAGGGGGATTTTTTGCGCCACCTAGTATATTTGATTGTCTACATACATGATACATACATACATGCTAGTTCAAAAATATCATATTTTGGTGGCAATTCAAAGAGTTATGATGACCCAGAGAAAATAGGCATTCCAAGCTACAAGCCTCTCCACTACCTACGTTGCTAGAAGCACAGACAAGGCTAGAAGCTTAGTAGGCATACACAACTACAAGTAACTATGAGCACAATGAAAACTAATTTGGTTAAAATGTCTGGCCTTGTGATGAGGAACGATTCACTGTTCTACTTGGATCCATCTGGTCAGGTCAGCATGTATACCTAGGTACTGCTGAGATTGCATGCAAGCAGTGATGTGTCGACTCATCTTACATCATACCATGATAGAAATCATACCACGCACAATGTGCTTTTGCCCTATTAGATAACACAGAGACATGAAATCGTCCCATGATGATTGTAAAGCCGCTAGAGGAATGACAAAATAAGGAAAATAATTATAGTTTTAAATGCATTTTTTTTCAGTATAAAACTGACATTCGAAAATATACGGTTTCTGTTCAAATATGAAAGAAATAGAGTAAAAGTGATGGATGTACACTCCCCCAAATAATAAACGGTACTTGGTACAAAACGTATTGGCTGCTGGGCCGGTTCCTTGACAATCAATCCTTGTTATTATCAATGAAATCAGAGCTCACCTAAAAGAGTTAGATAATGCGTTAGCACTGACTTCATGGGATGATGCCATCAAACCTTAATCAGTCAATTCATTTTCTTTCGAGTACCGTGTATTATTTGGGGGAGTGTACCTACAGTAATGAATGGCAACACTAGGTACATGAGCTGATTTGGCGGTGTAAAGTGATGGATGTACCTACAGAATGAATGGCAACACTACAGGTACATGAGCTGATTTGGCGGTGTAAAAGCGGAACTTCAATCAAGAATATATATTTTAATCATACTGATAGGGGCAATGGTTGTATACACTGGTTGTATGCGATATGATTTCATTATCTTTTGGTATAAATTACAAATCTAAGCACCATGGCCGTAAACCTACTAATATGCCCTCAGATGGATCACGATATTTTTCAGATGACCATGTCGTAAATCAACTGCATCTTTGGAAATCGTGGTCACCTATTTCAAAAATTTTATCGATAAGTTATGGGCTGCTTTATTTTGCATAAAAGTCGGATAATTTGCTAAATTTAAAATCCAGCGAAATTCTGAATTTTTTATTAGCTCATAACTTTTAGGAGGTACAATATTTCACTAGAGTGGTCTAGGTTTTCGAAGAGCAATTGACCCATTGTAGGAAAATCGCTTTGGTAGAAAAATGGTTAGAACTGGAACTAAACGAAAGAATGATTTCCAGTTTCAGTGATGATAACATATTTTAATACTCAAATAACATGTGACTAGGTATATATTCTGTTATTTATCCTTTCCCTCAAAACAGTTATTCCTTCATGGGGAAAATTTGAATAATACCTACTTCAAAACAATGTCCATCTTGGTCTGTCCGTCGCTATCTTGATTGTTGGTGTTTTTAAAATGTGCTTGATATGCTATAGGTATTCCAATTGTTATTGTTTAATATAACTGATTCATGTAAGCTAGTTTTGAGAACAGACAGCCATACTACTCGAAAGTGGCCTAAAAGCACAAGGCCTACGGAATCACCCATGTTACACGATCGTATCCTAAAAACGTCACTTCGTTTAGTTCCAAGTTCTACCTACCACAGCGCTCTTCCCGAAATACGTCAATTCATTCACCTCAACATTGTCTTACCTTCAGGGGACGGTCATATTCTGAAAATGGTGGTTAAAGGTAGCGTTTCTCATTTACTACTAAGGCTCTTTGTCTCTGTCTTTCCAAGTTGTCGTGCGGTAGGGGAGAAGGGGCACAGTGGGCCTATGCCCAGCAGCCCACTGTGCCGGTCTCCCCCTACAGCCCGTTTCTCCGACAGAACTGACATTTTGCTTTAGAGGTAGGTATATAGTTTTTGGGAAAAAAATCGATTGGTGGAAAAGTGAAATGAACCAGTTGGTTAGTTTTGCAAGGTTTTGTGTATCTATCTACCAACATTTTATCATCTATTTTAAAGATTTCAGCGAGTGCGTCAAATACTAAAGAGTTATTGACATTTTGTCTTATTTTGTAGTAGTTGCCAAAAGTACTTATCTATCATTGAAGTGAATGCTTGATTTGGTAAAAATATTATTTTAAACTCATGTTATCACAGAGGAATTTCTTTCAAAATATTGCTAGGAGTTGGTTTTTAGCTGAATATTATGAAAAAGAAATTCATTGAATGCGATTTTCGATATCTTGGATTACAAACGGACCAACAGATTGTGCCCAAGAGTTTCAATAATGAGACTTATTACATATTGAGCCGAGTAGCAATGAATACAGGAAATTCAAGAAAATAAATATTTTAGCAAATTTTCACCTATATCCTGTTAATTAGTTGCCATCATGATATGATAACAAAATAAAATACACAAACCATTCTTCTAAGTAAATAAAAATCATCAGTCTGTAGTCAATATCCGTAGAATAATCAAATATTTATGTACTTAGGATTGAGTTATATTTCATTGAAATTTACTAGTAGTCGTACTTTTCCGTAGTTTAAACTTAATTTACAAATAATTAGTCAAGTTCATAAGTAGGTAATGGTATAAGGATAATTTGTCTGAAAATTTGAGACACTTCCATTTTCTAATGTTTGTCACGTACGTATCCATTAGATACTTGTGGCGGTTCTAACCGGTCAGTCAAATAAAGTGCATATCGACAGCCGCAGGACAGCACAAGCATTTCATCAATATCTTAAGGGGGCTTAACTCCCCTCGCTGGCTACCTTTCAAATAAACCGTCCCAAGTACCTATGACGTGAGGGTTCTAAACCCTCATCATTCGTGGAAAAATAATTTCAGTTGCACGCAGCAAATATTTCCACTCATTTCTATTTATGATTACGAAACCTATTATCATGAATAATTACCTTTTTTACTGCCTCTTGAATGTGATGTTCTGACTTTGATTTCTCTGATGAAGACTTCAAGGAAATGCATGCACATTGTAATAACCCTTGTCTCTACTTATCGCGTGCCAACATGGAAACACAGCTAAGCTGCGTTTCTTCGTTTCCACAAAGAAACCGTTTTCTTTCGAATCAAGAGAGAGAAAACATTACGAGACCTAATTGAGGTTTACTTATGGTTTTTTCAAAGAGCAAAGAGGGCTATTAAACTTTGTTTTTTAGCAACTTGGTTTTTTGTATTGATTTTTGTTTGTTTCTATTCGCGCTCCTTGCTTCATCACTCTGGCAGAGTAGACCAACATTCGTATCAAATGACTCTAGTGTTGGCTATTCAGATGGATCGAAACAGGGCTTGATCGATACTTTACTTTCAAACAAATAGTAAAAATTAAAAATTAATTCATCTGTAAGTAATCCTATACTAAAAAAAATATTAATATCAATAAATCATACACCTACCTGATCTATAAATGTAAAACATTGGTTGCAATGTTTCAATTGACGTCGCAAATGTATCTTCTGGCCACATGCATCAACAGGTCATATTTCACAAAAAGTTATTATTTTTAGATTGGTCATTAAAAGCAATGTTTTTCTTAATAAATATACATTTGGTCATTATTTCTCACTTTTTTGGAATGTATATAAAATATGTGGTGTATTTAATTAATTTTAATATAATTATGGAAAAATTCTATGGAAAATACTGTGAATGATCATTTTGAATTGTTTTGCTAACATTTGTGCCAAAACCGCGAGGTTTTTCAGAAGGTTAGAAGGGATTTTCTTCCTCGAGTAAGACATGGTGACGTAGACAAACTACGTGACGTTTGACGTAGATTTATGTAAAATGACGTATTAAATATTTCTTTATAAAAGTTTCTCTATTTTATTCCCAAACATTGATTAATTGTGATGCGATCTGTGAAAAGGAACCTGTGGGTGAAGGATAGTGATTTCCAGCTTTTTAGCTCTTTGGAAAGAGGAAAAAATGAGGAATAAATCAAAAAAAAATTATTAAATTCTGATAAAAAATAAAAAAGTTATATATTTTTAAATTTTATTATTTAAAAACTTACAAAGCAGGAAAATTTTGTTTAAAATAAAACAATTTTTTTTATTATTATTATTTTATTATATTTTTTTTTTAGATTTTTTTGAGTGTTTGTATTTACAGAGATTGAAGAAAACACGACTAGGTAGCAGATAAAGCCATAATCCAAAAATCGATAAAATAGCCATTTTAACACATAATTGCATTTTGCAGGAAACTAACTCTTTCACCCACAGGTCCCTTCTCACAGATCGCATCACAATTAGATAATTATTTGGTAATGTCATCCTTCCTGAATCCTTTCACTTTTTTAAAATGTTGAAACTGTTGGGCTCCTGTGACAATTTTGTGGGCAAATCATATTTGTACAAACTACACAAAATGTACAAAATAGTACAAACATCAAAACATAAAGCACATAAGATATTTTTTCTTTTTAATTTAAAGGCATTGGCATAATATGGATTAGGTTCTGAAGTGATTATCGGTGACAGGGAATTTGGAGGTCAGAGGTAGGCCATTCGTTTTGTTCGGTTTTGGCGCAATTATAAGACATTACTTGAACACTAGAAAATCAAATACTTTTTAATCATACATCAATTGTTTTGATGAAAGTTGTGAATTTAGTGTAAATCATTGCATGATTGCATTTTTTGCTTACAATTTTAGTTTTTCTCTACACTTACTGAGTTGGGTAATAACCGAGGCCCTCGTTATACTCACTTCGTTCTTATAACGAAGGCCTCGGTACTTCGCCCGGAAGGGGGGGGGGGGGGGGGGGGGGGGGGTAGGAATGCTGGATTAAAAACTCATGTCACAGTTTGTCAAGTAATTTATCTCCATCCATGATTTCATCATACATTAGCTGACGCACATTCACTATACATTGCCAGTCTGCTTTTGGAGTCATTTAACACTCACTCCGCAATCGCCCTGATATCTGTCACTGTAAACTACTAGCACTGCCTAAGGGCGTAGTCATAGTAATTATGCATCAAATTTTCATTAACTCTATTGTCAATAATTTGTGTCGAGTTGTCTTCTTTTAGTATAGATGACAGATTTGTGGGTGTGCTCATTTTCTGAACTAGCGAAATACTGATCTGCTTATCTTAGTTGGAGTCACCCTTCCGATGTATGGAATCGTTATCTAAATGCTCTTGTCGCACAATCAGGATTCTGTTCATTTCTCATACATGGGTGTCATGTAGACACTCATTCTAGGACACTAAGTAGGTAAACAACGTGGTTTAAACGGGCTTCGATTTCTTTCGCTTACGAAGTAATCAGGCATACATTCATGGGTACTGGACTATGCCACATAAACCCGAATATTACTGTTTCATAGGAAATGATTCAAGTCCCGCAATCACTCTACATACTTGCAAGAAGACAATAACAAAGCGTTTTTTCAACTTCTGTACATGTACCAACTTTTATTGCAAAACCTTTAATCCCGGATTTTTCAGCAATGAAACTCAATTTTAGTGTTACTGTGGCTAGATTAGAAATAAATGCATTGAAAAATACTTTTGTCATTGTCTTCGTCTTTTCAAACGAAATACAATGAGACCACTATAGTTTGTATAGAGTGATAAACAGTAATATTCCGGCGAAAATAGTTTCAAACGAAAATTTTTTTAGGTCAAAAAGGTCAAGTGAGTTGTAGGTAAAAATGTCACGTGAGTTGTAGAATCTCTTTAATAATGAGGAAAATACCCGTCACAACTTTGGGTGCTATAGTTTCGCCAATGTAGTATTTTATATTAATAGCCACGTGGTATCACTCTGAAGACCAAGTAAAGTCAGGGAAACTAGATGGTTCATACTCTGCCTCTCTCTGACCCATAACTTAAACATGTTTTTATATGGGTCAGAGAGAGGCAGAGTATGAACCATCTAGTTTCCCTGACTGTACACCCATTTCCAATAGATCCTCGAATAGTTCCTATCTATGCCGGTTTCCCGTATACCAACATGAGGATTTGGCCGGCTTCTTTTGACGCTGACCCTACCTACCCCTAAATTGTATAAGCTACACTTACAAAAACAAAATTGAGAAAATATGGAAATAATATCCTTGACTGATAAATAATTTGATTTCGTTCGGTGCCTGGCGTACATCGCATCGGACAAGCTTTTTGTTAATAAATCACATTCATAATTCTTTACCTCTAAAAATATTATATTATTTACGTTGTATTTGTTTGAAACATATAAGTGTGATTGTTTAGATATTATTAAAAATATCGGTATAATTCGCGTATCGTTCACCGGTAACTCGCGTGTCGCTTTCAAATTGTAAGCAACAAATGCTATAATAAGAAAGACTGTGGAACTTATTCATTGTTATCAATTCTAGAAAGATATAAAAATAATAGTAAAAAGTTTTTTAGTAAAAAGTTTTCATCAATCTATACAGATAATTGTAAATTACTTCAAAGTGACTAACGATAAATGTCGAAAAATAACCCTGTCCTGCTAAACTTCATCCACGGGACTTTTATCTAATTTAATTTTAATAGTCAATTGAAGAGTTTTCTTCGTAGCTCCAAAAAACTTGTTTGTCGAATAATGTAGGTATACCCATCGTTAAAAACATAAACAAACCCCATATTTTTATCAAATGTCCTTAGTTACGGTAGTTTAATGTCCTTAACATAATATTTTTCAGTTCGGGTCGTCCTGCAGCCGCATTGGACTGTGAACATAGCAGTGAATTTAATTCATAATACATGAACACCTTTTGCGTTCGCGTCGTTGCGTTTATGTTTTGCGTTCGCGTCAATTGCAAAATGGGCATATTCTTCACATAATCGCGCAGTCCAGCCAAGTTAGAGAATTACTTGGCTAAAGCATTTGTAGTCTAGAGAAGTATGAAATTCAGATCCGGATATTTACAAAATCTAATAAAAATACAATTGGTATAGGTAGCTGCCTAGCAGGCCTACCTACCTAGCCTATTTCTACCTAGCTATTTTTAGCAGGTAAGAAAAATCAGCCAAATAAACTGATATAAAACAATGCAAGTAGGTAATAAGAAGTAATTCGTGGTAATTTCAATTATGCAACAACAATGACCAACTGATCGCTACAGAAATAGAGTGGGCCAACTCGTAGCCATTGTCTATTTTCTGAACCGAAATTGGCTGCTGCGGACGCCATTACGTCTAGAAATCGAAATATACCGTTTGTTCATGGTTTGAGCTTTTTGGCGAGCATATTTGTATAATTGAATCTTTGGGTTTTATTTTGTAAAATATAGTATTCTTTTTGCATCTCAATAAGTTTCAGTAGTCAGTACAATATGTTGCATGATCTGGTACATTCGTAGAAACAAGTCGTAAGAATATTTTCGACAATGAGATTCGCCACTGAACCTAAAATTACTATAGGTATACTAAGTTTCTAGAAAGGTGAAGAAACTATGAGAACATAATTCTGTCATTCTGCCACTGTATAGTAGAACTTGTACATCGCGACCTTGTACATCACGACCTTGTACATCGCGACCTTGTACATCACGACCTTGTACATCGCGACCTTGTACATCGCGACCTTGTACATCGCGACCTTGTACATCGCGACCTTGTACATCACGACCTTGTACATCGCGACCTTGTACATCGCGACCTTGTACATCACAACCTTGTACATCACGACCTTGTACATCACGACCTTGTACATCGCGACCTTGTACATCACGACCTTGTACATCACAACCTTGTACATCGCGACCTTGTACATCACGACCTTGTACATCACGACCTTGTACATCACGACCTTGTACATCGCGACCTTGTACATCACGACCTTGTACATCACAACCTTGTACATCGCGACCTTGCTTACAGTTGGTCTAGCTGCGGCAGTATGATATCAGTTAGATAGGTTTCTAATTGATTGAGCAATGACTTTTGTTGATCGAGATGTTCGGGAGGCGCATGTCATGACAATCTGACCACGTGTATGATCTGGAGCAGGAAGTAGAAATAGCTTGGGAGGAAGGTAGAGATTTCAACCAAAACACAGGGCAACATTATTTTGAACCGAACATTTTGAAGTGTGTTAATATTATGTAGAAATATCCAAGTGATGATAGATTGAATAATGTGAGGGTGACTCAACCCGGATAGCCGCCAATTGACAATGCTCGTAGGTAAAATGAAGCGTAAAATACATCACCATCATACATATTCTGAAATGAAATCTATTTTTCTCTCTGCTCATCTGTCCCCTGGTAGTTTCCCGCCCTGATGGTGATCGCGGAAGATTGGTCGAGCTGGCTGAGTAACACCTAGTGCCGAGATTAGTTTTTACGAATTCATTAGCAGTCGCACCAGAGCACTTGGGGGTGTGAAAGGAGGGTGGGGGGGGGGGGGGGGGGGTGGGGGGGGAGAGCGGTATCATAAACCATGTAATTAACAAGAGCTTTCCTTAGTCTTCGTCTCATAGCAATAACAAGATTTATTACCCATAAGCAAGAGCATGTGCTAAGCCAGTGAAAATCTAATTAATTTGCTTAAAGTTCCGTCTCATCTGAAAATTGTTGGTGACAAAATGAAAAGAATATAAAGGCCCATGGGTCTTGTGGGTAAGTGATTATAGTTTTCAAGGTATAAGTACTGGGTTACCTTTACTTTTCACGCGATCTCATAGCGAGGTAGGTACTTTTAAGCCAAGTTCAGTGACCGTTCTTACGTAAAAAGAGATGTTTGCACTGTGACATTGGACAAAATCTCATTTTACGAAATATCGTTTTAATTTTGTGAGAAACAATTTCGGCAGTGAAATAGTCTAGGGATTGCTTTTGCTCATTTATGGACCCATGTCGCCATGCTTCCTTATTTGCGTATCAAGAAATAATGTAAAAAATATTGGAGATTAATCAGCTTTTCTCGTTGTGTAAAAGTGAAAGATTACTTGTATAATACCTATTGTAATATCAGGTGCAAACTACAATAATGACTCTCAGGATGTTGTTACATGAAGTGATGTTAAGTAGAATCATTGTTAATGACAAAACCAGAAGAATTATGCTGTTAATAAAATATGAAAGCATAGATTGATTTACTATCGATAACAATGATCAAGAATGTACTAATAACTATTATCGGCGGTGTTTACATGATGCATACTTAATGTACTTAATGTAATGTAGGTACTTTGATTCTTCAAGATTTTTTCATTGTTTTTATTTTAATTGCTAGTTTTGAATTAGAACTGAATAAGAACTGAACTGAACTACTATTCTAGGTACATGATTACTAGGGTGCTGTAGAGTAATAAGGACTATTGTTTTACTTTTTGGAAAGAAAACTTCATTGTTCAGGAGGAAAGAAATGTCGTAGGATAAACAAAATTTTTGGCAATAATATTTTTATTTTTAACAAAAAATTGGAATCCATGTCATTTTAAAACCCCATTATCTGGGCCTTATTTCGCTCCTAGACTGGAATCCTTATTTGTCATACAATCATTCTCAGTATCATGAGTAGCAATATTTTCCCTTCATAAGTGTTCCCAATACTTCTTTGTTCATTATTGAATCATGGTGCATCGATTATCTTACATCGTACCACTTCTTTCTTTGTTTTTGTATCTGCAAAATAATAAATGCTTTTAAAAAGGAAGGATGATATAGTATAGAGTATTGGAATGATGGATGGATATAATGGGTGTATAGAAAGGATGATATATGATGGGGTGTAGGAAGGATGATGGATATAGATTGAGGGTCAGGAAGGTTGATATATGATGTGGTATAAGAAGGATGATATAGCATGGTGTATAGGAAGGATGGATGGATATATGATGGGGGTATAGGAAGGATGGATATAGGATGGGGTATAGGAAGGATGATATATCATGGTGTATAGGAAGGATGGATGGATATAGGATGGGGGTATAGGAAGGATGGATATAGGATGGGGTATAGGAAAGATTGATATAGAATGGGGGTATAGAAGGGACAGATAGAATGGTGTATAGGAAAGATGGATGAAGAACAAGGTGTTTATATAAGTTGGCAATTTATATAAACACCTTGGATGTAGGATGGGGTTATATAGAAGGGATAGATATGATGGGGTATAGAAGGGATGTATATAGGACGGGGTATATTTGAGAATGATATAGTACATGGGGATATAGAAATGATTGATATGTGATGGGGATATGTAAGATGGATATAGGATGGGAGTATAGAAATAATGCATATAGGATGGATGAATAGGAAGGATGGGTATATGATGGATGGATATTGGATTTGGGTTTTGATGGTTTATGATAGGAGTATAGGTTGGATGGATGTAGGACTGGATGTATTGTATCCCTATTGAAAAATCTTGTCAAGATCTTAGCAGGATCTTGCAAGACTTCGAGAAGGTTTTTTTGTAAGATCTTGCCAAGATTTTTCATAGGGGTAGGATACGAGTATGTTGCTGGGCCGTCATATTTGGACCTTCAGATGAAAATCCATGGTCAGCCATCCTACCTATAGGATCCTGGTTTTCGTAGTAGACAAGTTAGGGTAGTTGTAGCACCATTGACACATTAAAAACCAATATAATCAAATAAGAATAAGATATTATACAAAACTGATTAGGCATATTAATGATGTAAGACTGGCTTTGCGTTTGGATCACCTTCCAAATTCTATAGGAATAACGTCACTGTGATTAAATTGTTTTCAAAATTCAATACAGGAATGACCTATTAATTAACTAATTAGTAAAATAAGAACCCTATACCCTAAACTATGCATTGTTTCGCTCTGCACACACAATAATTATATATTTTTTGCACTAAGATTTTCTCTCTGAATTTTCAAAACAAATTGAGTGGTAAGAAAATGGCATAAAATTGAATGAGTTTTTAAAAACAAAGTACGGTGCGCGTAGGGATCGGCGCCGGTGTATTGTGATGATAAGACGGACTGGAAATAATAGCCTCCTTAGATTGTTTCATTCAATAGTTACAAAAGAAATTTGCTAGGTTTCCATCGCTCTACGGGCGTATACTTTTATTGTTTTATTTTCTTGACGGGTGGTAATTATCATCATTACTCATCAGCTTGCCATTTTCTATTCAGCTCGAAATGAAAAGATCTTCTACGCGAACAATTGAAATTATGTCTCTGGCGTTTCATAAATCATTTTCTAGATGAATGTTTTCCCGGAGGCATTTTCTTTAAGGGTGGGGGTGGGGGGTTTATAGATACAAAGGTAGTATGGTGATTGGATGAAACCATTTTGAGATATTGCGTATTTTAATTACGATCTTTCGGCGAACTATTCGAGAATCTTCCTCAATTCAAAATGTACAATAATAATGCAGCCTGGCATTGTACCGTTGACACATCCTAAATATCCTTGAGTCCGGTCGGAATGGAATAAACTGTAGTCTGGCCTATTTCCGATGTGTCCTGCTCCTTCTTACCCCTATATGTTCTCTTAATGTGTGTTCACTGATTCACTTACTTGATATTCACACCTTGACGCTAATACTGCGAGATCAAATGGACACGTGAATACGTCAAATAATGAATATGCTTCGATGTCATTTCATCACAATGGATTACAAACATCAGCATTAGCGTCAAAAGTTGAATATCAGAGCTTATGAATATAGGTACTGAGAAAAGACTTTCTATCAGGAATAAGTGCATGAACGTAATCATTGTATGAGGCTATTTTCTACGATTTAATTGTCTCTTAGGTTCTCCTAAAACTATCCTTTTCGTTCCCCTCTATAGGTATGTGTGTTTAACAAATGTTTAAAAGATGATTCCTTTCAATGTTTCAATATCAAGAAGAACTAATTGTTACAAATCCACATGCCGTTACTCATCTGTGAAAAGTAAAACCATTTGCATTTTATATTCTTGCGGCGTTTCTGTGAAAAACGATCCATTTTACCTCTCATTTCGCGCTAAAATACGTGTTCTTATTCATAATTGTCAGTGTTGATTCCCTCCTTCCTCGTACTGCTTGCTGCTTCAGGATCCTGGTGGATGGAATGTGTGTTTCTGCCGGCATGTAATATGCAGCGTGCAATTCATTGGAATCTCAGCTTCCTCGTACTGCTTGCTGCTTCAGGATCCTGGTGGATGGAATGTGTGTTTCTGCCGGCATGTAATATGCAGCGTGCAATTCATTGGAATCTCAGCTTCCTCGTACTGCTTGCTGCTTCAGGATCCTGGTGGATGGAATGTGTGTTTCTGCCGGCATGTAATATGCAGCGTGCAATTCATTGGAATCTCAGCTTCCTCGTACTGCTTGCTGCTTCAGGATCCTGGTGGATGGAATGTGTGTTTCTGCCGGCATGTAATATGCAGCGTGCAATTCATTGGAATCTCAGCTTCCTCGTACTGCTTGCTGCTTCAGGATCCTGGTGGATGGAATGTGTGTTTCTGCCGGCATGTAATATGCAGCGTGCAATTCATTGGAATCTCAGCTTCCTCGTACTGCTTGCTGCTTCAGGATCCTGGTGGATGGAATGTGTGTTTCTGCCGGCATGTAATATGCAGCGTGCAATTCATTGGAATCTCAGCTTCCTCGCGCGAGTACAGACAGGATAAAAACTAGTTAATAAACAATAAACCATTTTTGTTAGCTATACCAGCTCAACGATTTTGCTAACTAATATACGTTGAAAACCTTCATCAAGTATGGGGTTTTGTATTTTAAAGTGCTAGCTAAAACAATTTTAATTTATCAATGGGGTACGTGCTCGAAAACATATTTTCAGTTTTATATAGGATGGTAGTACTATGGTACTATCAAATTGTATACAGATTATTTTACGCTCTTTTAATTAAAATTAATATTTCGTAAAGTTATAGTCTATCATCATAATTAACAAACTTTTAAAAAAAAATAGTTGCGAACGTTGGGCATAACTCTTATGAAAACAAAATTGTTCATTAGGGAATTCTATGAAGTAGACTGATTAAAAATTGGGGCTCATTTTGAGTGTAGCTCTTTGTAAAGAGAGGGAAAAGAGAATTCAGGGGATTTAGTGTGAGGTACTGTACTGTGGAGGAGGGGAGCCTTGAGGGACGACGAAAAAATGTACTAGTTGCTAGTTAGGTCGTAGCGGAAAATATCGTTATTGTGCTTCAAATAATTGTCAACTAGCAGTTTATCTGTGCAGGTTTCTGCAATGCTCATTGCATAAGCATTTGACACTACACTTCTAACCCATGCCATGTTCATATGCGCAGGGAAGTAATACCTACCTACATTGCTTGCGTGTGTTACAAAACAATTTGCAGATTAATCATGGATGTATAACGCTTTCATCTGGGCTATTGATTAAAACATCTCCAGGTTGGTACAAAATGTAATTGAGTTGAGCATCGAATTAAAATCAATCGGAACCGCAGTTTTCTTTCGGAAAATCGTTACCTATAGAGTGAAGAGCAAATCGTGTTGGAAATATTTTTACTTTTTGTTTCTAAGAACTTCTAAGTATTTAGATCAAATTCCCATGTGTGTAGGAAATCGATTCAATTAGGTCACACGACACTTTCAAGGAACAGAAATAATTACATTTTCATTAAAATTTTGGAGAGAGAAAAGAAAATTCCACTATACTTCTTCATTATTCATTTTCATCCAAGTTAGTGATTTTAATTTACCCTCGTAATTTTCTCTTAGTGTCATTTACTCAGCATTTTAATCCATCTGTAATTATTTACTCTCCTTTCAACCCCTTCCTTGCAACCCCTGCCTTGCTTCTTCAGAGTCAGCAGTCAGCCTCGCCTGCTAACAATTGAGCTCAGCTTGGTCGAAGCTTAGGGAACCAGTCAGCAGTTATCACTACCCAAGACAGCTTCCTTCAAAATGTAAATTGTTCATTTAATGAAATTGCAAAGTGTGTGTGTATTCTATAAGACGTCACTTCACACGTGATTACTATTTGGATTGGAGTTCTTATAATGCTCAGTCGTGCTACTGAGTCACCTGCCGTTTGTTGTAGGTAGCCTGATGTATCTTTATGTGTACCAATATTGGAGTAATCTCAAATAAAATCTACTTCGTGTCTTATGAAAATGTGAATATTTACCTAACTTGTCGCTTTGCGATATGCCAGCATCTTTTTCAGCTCGTAAAAGAACGCAAAATGCGTTTTTATGCCAAAACTCTAAAATTCTACTTTTTAGAGTTTAGTGCAAGGCATTCCCGTGCCTTGTATAGAATTATTTATCTCATGAATGATGTAGTTAACTCTTTTAATAGCCGACGAAGGTAGTAAAAAAGGAGCGTCTTCTGAAACCCCGATCCTGGAAGTGGTGGGCGGTAAGATGGAGAGTGATAACAGACTAAACATGATCATTCGTGCGATTGCAATTTCTGGCACTTGGATAGTCGGCAGAAATAGCATGTGAAATAAATCGTTAAACATTTTTCGAATATCTTAAAATCATCCCCATTTCCTTTCAATTATACTTTGTGGTGATGGACGTGCAGCTTATTTTGTAGACTGTTTTTAAGCGAGCGGAGCGAGCGTCTCCACTTGACTCTTGCAGCACTTTCTCTGTGTGTGTGTGTGTTTTTTTGTTAGTTCAACCCAGGTCGCACCGGTCAACGTATCTTTATGAAATTTTGCACACACATTCATTTCATACTAACTTAGACCTGTATAGTTTTTGAGAAAGATCCGTCCATAATTTAAAAAAAAATGTTTTATTCCCATATAAATAGCATTGTAGGTTCGAGGAGTCCGTTGCGGCCGCTAGATGCGCCCCATTCAAAACAAACTCGGAAGCAGTCAGCTGTCGATCTATTATTGTTAGACTACGTAATAATTATTTCTTTGCGATTAGATAATTAGCTATATAGCAACCAATGCATAGGTATTGTTTATAATAGGTAAGAGTTTTAACATGCAGTCTTACTTCCCATCCTTACAAAGGCTAAGCAAATTATTTGTAGACCGATCTGCTTGATTGTAGAAATAGATTGGTTGGTTGATAACTGACATTATGTTTATGAATTATTTTATTTATTCAGTCGATATGTTTCTTATAGATACAATATGTTAGGTTTGTGTTATAGGTAATCAATGTGTTAGGTAAGCTATATTATACGGAACGGCAAGTAGGTATAACTGTTTGGATAATATTTCTTAAATTATGTTTGCTCATATTAGCACTTGATAATGACCTATTTTGTGATTTGAATCTCTTTTTTATTAAACCATAATACCTAAATACTCCAATAAATACACATGAGTGTACTGTTACTAACTTGCAATGAGAAGCAAATTCATATTTTTTATATAATTTAGTGATCGCGCTTCTAGATTTCAGTTGTTTTAGGTATATATCGTATTATCGCGATTCGAGCGATACCACGTGACTAAAAATATAAATCACAATATTGTCCAAAGCACTGCACTCAAAGAGTCGGGAGGGCATTTTTCTCATTCAGTAAGTGATTCTACAACTCACTGTATATTTTTCAACACATTATTGTTGTACCGTAAAATTTTGACTTTTTTATTTTTGAAAATAATCATATTTATTTTTGTCACGATTTAAGCCCCACCTTTCACCTTTTCCACGAGGTCTCATTTTGTTCACAACGAATGGGCGGATGGGCTGACTAAGCCCAAATTTCGATAACTTCATTCCTACTGCGACTCTAGCTCCTACTAAATCAGTAATATTTGGCTCTAATATCCTGTACGTTATGTATTTTTTTTTTTACAAAAATGTAAACAAAAAATTAGAAAAAGGGCTATGTCAGCCCATAACTAAATATCTGATGAATATTCCCTCCAAGTTTCATGTAATTCAGATAAGCGGTTTTGTCTGTACGTTGTCAGTTGTAACGTGCATTTTACACATTTGAAAACGTCCCGGATTTTTTTTTGGCGTCCAAAAACGACTAATGTCACTTGATATCAAATGTTTCCAGCTCCCTCTTACGAAATATGAAGATAACTAATTTTGATTTTTTGGGGTCGAATCGCCTTATTGCCGGGTTTCGAGGAATTATGGTTCGAGGTGTTACACTTGCACGTATCCGTGCTCGCTTATCAACGCGTTACACAAAGCATTTTCATAGTTATTTTTGTTACCACTAATATATGCTCACGACACCAGAAACCTGCAGAATATACACCTCTTTTTAGTTTTCTTTCGTTTTCTCATGGGCGTATTCGGAGATAACGCAGAAGTCTGGCTTTTCTCTCCGAAATGCCTTATTAATTCGATTAATCCATTAACAACACACTCTAAAATTATAATTTCTTCAGAAATGAGAAGATCCTTGCACGGACAGATAAAGTTCAATCCGCTTCCGCATCCGCATCCGCATCCGCAATCAGATCCATCAGCATTTCTCTCATATTATGTTTTCACATTGGCAAGATCGCAGCCATGTTCGACATGATGTCCGCCGTCAACACGCCGTCAACACGCCGTCAACAAGATCGCAGCCATGTTCGACATGATGTGCGCCGTCAACACGCCGTCAACAAGATCGCAGCCATGTTCGACATGATGTCCGCCGTCAACACGCCGTCAACACGCCGTCAACAAGATCGCAGCCATGTTCGACATGATGTCCGCCGGCAACACGCCGTCAACAAGATCACAGCCATGTTCGACATGATGTCCGCCGTCAACACGCCGTCAACAAGATCGCAGCCATGTTCGACATGATGTCCGCCGTCAACACGCCGTCAACACGCCGTCAACAAGATCGCAGCCATGTTCGACATGATGTCCGCCGGCAACACGCCGTCAACAAGATCGCAGCCATGTTCGACATGATGTCCGCCGTCAACACACCGTCAACACGCCGTCAACACGCCGTCAACAAGATCGCAGCCATGTTCGACATGATGTCCGCCGTCAACACGCCGTCAACACGCCGTCAACACGCCGTCAACACGCCGTCAACAAGATCGCAGCCATGTTCGACATGATGTCCGCCGTCAACACGCCGTCAACACGCCGTCAACAAGATCGCAGCCATGTTCGACATGTTGTCCGCCGTCAACACGCCGTCAACACGCCGTCAACAAGATCGCAGCCATGTTCGACATGATGTTCGCCGTCAACACGCCGTCAACACGCCGTCAACAAGATCGCAGCCATGTTCGACATGATGTCCGCCGTCAACACGCCGTCAACACGCCGTCAACAAGATCGCAGCCATGTTCGACATGATGTCCGCCGGCAACGCGCCGTCAACACGCCGTCAACCTCATGAGCGTTATGAATGCACATTGGAAATATATCATTGTCTCCCTTTATAATTCCACTTTATTGCCATCTAGACTCGGATTGTTCATTTTGTTTGTTGATTGTAGTGATATTAGCATATTTTTGCGAGTACCAGCAATAATTCATGGACTTCAACGAGCCATGTATTTGCCTTTATTGAAGATAGGGACATTTTTGGATGTCGTGAGTAAACGTAGCAAGAGTCAAAAGCGTCAGACATAATCTTTCGAAATATAATCAAAACGTGTCATTTTTGAGACTACATAAACTGAGACGATATAAATACTAAATCAAGCAAGCCAGATTTTTTTGAAACAAATTATTTACATATTTAAAAAAAATACAAAAACATAATTTACAACAAATTATTTTATTTATATTTAAACCTACAACTTACACACCTTACACAGGATATACACCCCTTGTACAACTAGGTAAGTAAATAATGTATTCTTTGCCCAATAAAGATACAAAAATGTCAAATGAACCACACTTCGGCAAAACTCTAATTATTGGAAATGCCCCGCAGAGCGCCACAGTTATCGCGAGCCAAAGAGAAACAATTAGCCCATGGGCGTCCGCAGGATTCCTGCCAGGGGGGGGGGGGGGGGGCAAGTTGTCCAAGTTCAATAATGGGGGGTCTGGGGCCCCCAGCATATGCGGCTCCGGGTCCGGGTTTCAATCGTCGTTATGATTTTGTTCAATTTAAATACCTACTTCTTTGTGGTTTGCTTAGTTTACTTAAATTAGACGGCTTTCATCTTGCTGGAGGGAATCAATCAAACTAACCGATTGAGCATTAGGAACATCATTTTTCTGTTCGATGAAATCTGTTACTTAGACTGAGGAACGAGAGGCAAATAGAAATGCGCATTTAAAAGTATTCGTCATAACTTTTTTAAATTCGTTCAATGTAGCAGTGTGCACATTACTTCATTTCACATTCGGAGAAAATTATAGTAACACAGTTCGTGGTAGAGCAATTGAATGTAATGTAAATGAAGCATTATTAGTATTATTAGGCAGTAGGCAGAACATGTTCAGATCAAGCATTGATACACGGTTCTCAATTACTAAGTCGCGAAGTAACAGGAATTGGTACATTTCATTACTTACAGCACATATGCACTCACTTTCTTGAGAAAACTTGATATTTATTCACCCAAAACAGCTGTGACAAATTGCACTTGTTTTGCTCACAGCTGAATAAGGTGTCAAGAAGACAGTGGGTGGGTAGGTAGGACAATCAACAGTGCATTCTATAAGTGTTTTCAAGCTCGAATTGGCGACAAGTATTGAGGCCATAGAGAGTATCCACCCAGTTATAATTCTTGCCCCTCAATTTGCAAAAGTAAAAGTACGTACAAACATTTGTATAAATCATAACCTACTCCGAAACGGTGGAAATAAGCACCCGTTTTGTTCTAATAGAAAATATGATATCAGCTGTATGGATGTCATGATGGCTGTCAAACATGGAGCAATGCTGTTGTAGAGAACATCTCAGACCCTTCTCTGTATCCTCAACAACTAACTACCTACTGTACTTCACAGCATCATGTCGACTCATTCGAGAAACCACCAACAAATTATTCAAATCCAGAAAGTACACCAAATAGCACACGTAGGTATTTCCTTCAAATAACAATTCCACTCAACAACCCATGCACAAAGCAATTGAAGCCTTTTCATTTCCTTTTTCTGGCATGTCCGTAAGGGTAAGGATGAAACGAATTTAGGTTTTTATATAAGTTGATATACTATTTGTAAAGGGGATACCTACCGTGTGTGTTTTTTCATGAAAGTAGAAATAATACTAGACATTTATACGCACGAAAATATGCAAAGTGAAAATAAAAATTACTCTCCACCCATTAGCTCATTGAAATGCTTTCATTTTCCCAATACGATTTGGTAATTTATTTTAAAGTTTGTAATAACACGTATTCTATGTTACTTTTTTCTCTTTGTAATTCACGCCCATTCTGGTCTTATATAAATAATTGAAAGAGCAAACGAAAGACCGGAGGCTGCGGAATCGTTTGCATATGACCATTAATTTGTTGTCTGTAGCAGAAATCACGAAGATAACCCAAAATGAACACTAACACTAATAATTAAGTGAGCATAGTGAACGTTACTATTAGTACTTTTATGACACCTTCTCTGTTTACGTGTTTAGGTTTTTTGTTTGTGTACCTGTCTACGTTGCCCAGATCACACCATTCAGCCAATCGATTTGACATTTTGCACCCACACTAATGCCATAAGAGCAGTCGCATAGTTTTTATATAAAATCCTCACATTGATTATAAAGTGAAAATTAACCACTTGTCCGATCATTGCCGATTATTGACATTTTAAGCTTGTTTTGAAATATTTGTCAAATTTGTTTCTTCGATAAAATGAAAATCACTCCTCTTTGATGCATTTGATAAGGTTGTCTTCACCACTAATTCCAAGGTCTGTAGATAAGCAAGGTTCACACACACATATTAATTCGCATGTAATACGTAGGCTCGTTACACAGAGCGTCTCCAATTGTTATTGAATATTTGTAAAATCTGTCTTCTCTTGATGAGTTAGCGCCTTTTATACTTAAATA
This sequence comes from Leuctra nigra, assembly GCA_934045905.1. NCBI lineage: Eukaryota > Metazoa > Arthropoda > Insecta > Plecoptera > Leuctridae > Leuctra > Leuctra nigra. The sequence continues at coordinate 3,736,680 of OW203763.1, forward strand.
CTTGCTTGAATGAGTGTGGTAGTACGTTTTGCCGACGGACTTTTTGCCGAAAGATATTTGCCGAAAACCACATCGATCGCGGACATTTTGCCGAAAACCTCGGACATTTTGCCGAACTGAAATATTCTCTAAAATAGTTTTTATGTGTCTATTTATTTTTAAATAAACCTGGACATTCTTTAAAATCAAGTTTCTTGAGAAATGTTTTTACAATGTTTTGATCGTTTGAGTGACAACTTCTTTCGACTTATTTGACACTGACATGTTTTTTCCAATTGCTGCCATAATATAGGTCGCACCGATTTTCCATATTAACAATTTCTTCTGATTGGGGAAAACATTTAAATTTTGCAAGGTCATTTAGACATTTTGGTTAAATTTTTTAAAATACTTACCTTCTTATTGATGGATTCAAAAAATAAGTCTAACCTAAAATATACCTTTGGGTTTTGGAAAATAGGTTCTGGAAAATGAAAAAATGTAATTGATTTAAACTCAACATTAAAAAAACTAAAAGTAGAACTTGGCAAACTACTTACTCACTTCACATATTTTAGTAAAATATTGTTATCGAAATCATGGACGATCATGGAGCTACCTTAATTTTTTAATTTATTTAATTTAGTTTGTTTATTTATTTTACTTTTACACAGAATCATTTTTCGGCAAAATGTCAGAAAATGTCTATAGCTGTCGACAAAATATCCTCGGTCTATGAGTTTTCGGCAAAATGACTTTCGGCAAAAAGTCCATCGGAAAGATATCAGCTCACCGCTTGAATGCTACCAACTGAGCAGTCCAGACAGGAGTTGACATCTCTGCGGCTGCGCAGTCATTGGTTGAGCAGTGAAGTAACTTGGCTGCGCACAGATACGCGTCAGGCCGCTGTCGCTGAAGCATGAGGAGATCAGAAGATTCAGCCAGCAACTGTGCTGCAGCCTGCAGGTTGCTTGGCTGCATGTGAGGGTGCTGGACTAGTAGGGAGATGATTGAAATGACTGAACAGCATCCAAGTTGTCGGAGATTACAGCTTGGTTGTCCGACTCAATGTATTTTTGTCTTTTGTCTGGGGCGGCTTAACGTCGCACTGTTCTGCAGCGAGGCTAATGGCGACGGCCGCCTCAATGTAGATGTCATCTTCACCATGCTCATGGACAGACCGAGAAGTCCTAGATATAGAAGGCAGCGTATTCGCTTCAACCATGGAGTATAGTACCTCTCTATATCGGCGTGGTCTCTTGCAAAGCCGTAGACGTTCGCTACCACGCTACTTATACCAACTCTTTTGCGTGACCTTGATGCGTGATTTCAACGTGTAATCCAGACTTCCTTCCTACTACTTCCTAGACAGACAGCTACATGCCGTGTTTAAAAGTGAATTCATCTGCCATTGCAAATGTTTTCCTGCCTTAAAACGAAATGTCAAAACAATTAATCTTCTGCATTACGCCAATTTTTTGTTGTGAGGGAAATTGGTCGAAATAAAAATAAATTGAAATGAAAAAAAATATGATAGAAAACTCTATCAATACTACAACAGTCCCATTTGAAAAAGAACATGAATAATTTTGATTTGTCCGGGCTTGCTAGTGTCTATGAAGCACCAAGTATAGGTCCTATGTAGGGCTTATAGTGCCTAGTTACAGCTATGAAATGTCAGTGTAACTCGCTTCCAGAAGTGCTGCCAGCAATTATTGCAATTATTTAAATGCATTGCGTGCCATGATTACTGTAGTATAAGAGTGGGTGGTGGGGGAAGCCTAGGGGGGTTCACGCAAAGGGTAGTTTTTGGGTGAGCGGAAGGGGGGTGGGTGGGGGAGGGGAGGGGGCGGAATTACAAAGTTACTCTAGCGTGTAACTTGGAGCTCATGTTTTTTAAATGACCAATTATTGGTTCACATTCACTTAATGACCGTATTGTACGCAAATAAAACCGAGAAGTCCGAGAAATTGCTGCAATTTTATTTCTCTTCCCAAGTTAATTTTATATATACAACTATTTTTACTTTTTCGTCGGTTCGTTCCTCTTGTTCGTTCCTCGAGTTTCTCCCAGTAGATTGTATCCGGAGAGGACGGTGGATTCTCTGCAATTTACACGTTTGAAATCTTCCGTTGGACTTGACACGCTGTGAATGTGATTGATGCCCTGTGTGCGGACCGCCCGATATGAAATTGCTGTCGAATTTATTTCAACTCTTGCTCTAGGAACAAAATGATCATGACGAAATACCGCATCCGTCACTCAAACAGAAATTTCAATTATTTCACCCTCTCGTTGATGAAATCACTTAAAAAGTTATTCTTCACAGTGATGACCGATTCCCAGATTGTTTATATTATAAACAATTAAAGATGCAAACAAATAAAAGAAAGAGATATGCGATGTTATTAATCGGTTCAATAGGGAAATAAATGCAAATATCTGTTTTACATCAAATTTGATGCGCAAAATAAAAATATTATGTTATTTTAGTTTGCTTTTTGATACACTCTAAGCTTGTATGGGATTCAGAAAGTGAGACAAATGCATGGGCCTTGAAGGTAAGGTGCTCAACAAAATGCAGGTGTACTCTTGAAAAGAGTTAGTAACCCCGTGAAAAAAAGAGTCCCTGCTATCAAGTGTTAGCGCTGTATTTTATCATACACAAACAAATATTTAGTTTGTCTTTGGAAATTCTTCTGCATTACAAACACACCAGTTTATTTCAGTGATACTGAGTGAAGTGAATTTGGAAATTGTTTGCTAGGTTTGTGTTGAAATATTACTATAATAGTAATTGGCTAATTGAACATTTACGAGCGTGATCAATTCACAGATTCAATCGTGATTCCCTATGGTCTCGATGTGAGGAATCAATTTTTGGCTTTGTACTTTTATTTAAATTAAATTTGACTTTCAACCACTCTTTTGTTGTGATACCTATTATTAGTAATGAGAAGTGGATGAAATGAACTCATCATGTCAAGTGAATGTGTAAATAAACATATGCAGTAAACAATTTGTGACTCGAGGAAACCATTCAATTTGTTTTGTGAAAACGACAAATTATCGACAACAAAAATTTCTAACCAATAGATGCAGAGTATACTAACGCTGAGAAGTTTTTTTAACATTCGACATTTGTAAATTGTAATTTTTGTTATCTGCTTAGTGATTATAATGTTGAAGATTAGTGACAAAATCACCTGAATCCTCCAGTTTGTCGTCGATAGTGCGTCTAAGATGAGAAGAGACTGGCGCTGAGTTGTATTGTTTGCTCTCGTAATCGCTTCGCCTGGCACGACTAATCCAGGCTTCTAACCATGCTGATAACACGAGCAGAGATAAGACCGAGCCAAACCCCAGAGCCTACAGAGATGTGATCGAAATGGGCGCCAGCGAATCTCGGCCAAACGTCACACATTCATTGGGGTTCATCAAACATGGTTCAAACAACTTTTGGAATACATTTCCAATATCAAGAAAATTTTACTTCGATACTCTATGCGCCAAGATTATGTTTTCTTCTAATTGCATGTTTTGTAAATAATTTTCTGGTCATGTTCATGTTCTGGATGTTTTGGTTATATCAAGTGGCAAAATACTGCAATAGTAGTCATCTAGTAAATATTGTTTGTTCGCATTATATAAATATAAATCTTTAGATGCAGTGAAAATGTTGGTAATCAAGTTACAAGACACATTGTTGCTTCATACTAAGTTGATTCCTTGACTGTGAAAGGTTCTACAGTAGATAGTCATAGTCCTTTGACGTTCTCATCGAATATGATATCTCAAATGACCCCAAATGGAAAAATAGATTCAAAATGCTCTAAATAAAGACGTTTATTGTTATTAAAATTGACTTCTCTGCAACTAATTCTAGAGACTTTTCGAGTGGATAAGGGATGTGGAAGGGTGTAAAGGAGAATGGTTAGGGGTGCGAACACTTGAAAGTTCATGTCACGTCGGAAACCCTGTGAATTGGTGACATTTGACCGTACACGAAGAATCGCGTTCGGAGATGTTATTTTGGTACATTTCGGAAGCTGAATGTCATTAAATACAAACTGGGTGTTTTTGAGATGTGACGTTGAGAAGCTAGTGTGGTGAACATTCTGCGACTATATGAATTTAATAGAATAATGATCATGATTTTTCTCTATCTTCTGGAAGATCAGTATAATGTAGGTAACATTTTGTGTGTATATTCGATTTTTTAAATGTATCACTCTATATTTAAATAAATGAGATATACTTGTAATAAGAAAACATTGGATAATGCAATTTTGGTCTATCTTTCCAATTTGAGTTTCGGAACCGCTGAAGAATCTTTCATCTTATTCTCATTTTATTTGAAAAAGGGAAACATTTGTTCAAAATGTTGCTTTTCATCTTATATGTAAGAGTCATTGTTTCCACTTGTTGAGATATTTGCATAATAATAGTTTCATAATAGTTTCTATCGCACACTTTGAAAGAGTTTCACATTTTACTTCCACCACGCGGGAATGAAATATAAAATAAAATCTCATCCTGATAGTGAGGCTACTTTTGATCCTCTTAGCGCTATCGACTTTGGGATTTGGAAGGTTGAAGTTCGGTTCTGTGAAATATACGCCGCTTCATAGCACAAGGGGGACACATCGAAGACAGTGTATTGTATTTTTGGTACCGATAAAAGAACGATAATATAGAAACATTTTCATTCGGGCTTCTCTTCTTTATCAAAATGTATTGGTTTCAGTATATATTTTTTATAATTTTTTTCTTCTCAGTGAAACGTAACATCTGTTTAGGTTTCGAGTTCAATATGAAAAGTTTCTTTTCTATACATGGAGGTTTTCCTTGTTGGCACTCTTGTATAGTGCGGATTTAACAAGTTTTTAACCCCCACTCCAATACATCTTTACCATGTAAACTAAATAATCTGCTCCGATACCAAGCATACTAAATAAATCTTCCTTTCACATTAGTTTTTGCTTGAACTGATTCACTGAAGGAAAACGTCGCTGATGTAGACCTAAATCTCCGTGTTGTGTTCTGCCAGTTACATTGGCTGGCTATTTGTCATTGTAAGCGACCAATAAAATTTGGTATAATCAATGATTTCGTTTCAAGTTTTTAATAATATGAAATATAAAAGTTTTCTAAAGTTTCTCATAAATCACATCCTATAAGATAATATTGAATCGCTTTTGTGTCTCGTAACCACGAATAGATCACGCAGAGCTTGGAGCCACGATAAAGGCGATTAATGTAAATTTCCTATCATAAAAATATAAAGAAAGTTCACCCTGATGTTAAGCAGTTCTTTAAAGAAAAGCTCTTCAAAAGGTACAAATTTTGTAACATTTCCAGCAAATTGTTTTATTGTAACATAACATCCTGCTTCGTAAGGATGAATATATCGTATACTTGAATACCTATTATATTCGAAATGGGCTTCCACTCTGCCATTTGTTCTCACTACGGTGCGCTAGCTACAATTGTTCCTTTTTCCTTCCACGCATGCGTCTACAAAATGACAGCTAGATGACAGCTCACTTATAACTTCTTGTATTTGAAATATAATGCCAAACTGTTGTGTTCGGAGTGAAGGTAATTGTTTTAAAATGTAATAAATACTACTTAAATGTAGAAATAGATTCAATTACTTACTTTTTATACTAGAAGATCACTTTATGTTAAACAACTTAATTTGTTTTCAATTCAGACAAATTCTAGCAACGTCAACAATATTTGATCGTTGCCATAGCAACGGGGTATAATTTTACCTAGCGCACTCTATTCTAAGCTTGAAGTGTGGAGCCTCATTGACAGATTGACATTGAAGACTATCACTCAATAAGAATGTCCTACAGAAGAAACACACATTGTAAACAAAGTGTTTCGTTTATTTGTTATATTATGTTGCTTTTGGTTTGTAGTAGATATTGCTAATGTTGGTTTACCACGGTCATGTCCAAGGAAGGACATTCAATAAGTCTTATTTAGCCAACATTTTGAAAGGAATGGTTCCATTCTTCAGTGCTTACTTTAGACGGGCTAAGAGATAAAATTACAAGTTAAAGTAAAAACATTATACGTAAGTCTCTCATTTAATTTGATAATACTCTGATAATATTTATTACATGCTTATTAATTCATATTACCTTTACAACTCTATTCTGTAAAACAAGAGGTAATTTTCCGAGTTTATAATTGTAACATATGCCGAGAAAGCAATTGGTACGATTGATAATTGAGACACATGCATATAGATTCTAACTAACCAGCATTATGTGCATGTTTAGGTTGCACTTGGAGAGTGCATTGATATAATAGGAAAACACGCCGTGTGTCATTCGCATACGTATCAGATATCACACATCAATCAACCTGTCGACAAGACGATTATCGATAATCTCGTTGGGATAATTGCTGTTTTCAATAAGCAGGTCGATTGATCTCTCACGTTATCTATAATATATTAACACCCATAGTGTTACCTCGCAGCATATTACCGCCGTTATTACTTTTAACACCTTAGAGTGTGAACTTGCGTCGAAGCTCGTTTTCTCGTCGGCGTCGGGACGGTGTCCTCAAAACCAGTTGAAAGGACGCCTAATTTTGGGCGTCCGTCGACGATGCGTGGCGTGGGTTTGAAGGGGGATGTGTAGGGGGGGGGGGGGGGGGGGGGGTAGCAGGAAAAGGGTTGTGAATAGCCCCAATAGGATCCCAAGAGGTATGGATGGAGAGTAGACGAGACGTAACTGTGGGGAACTCAACCAAGGGCCATTATTGGAAATCGAATGGTGTAGTTAAGCATTTCCTACTTCACGAATCGCCTCTCCTTTCCATCTCTTACTACCAAGTTATTTTTTATTATTATTAGTATTTTTTTATCTTTAAAAAGGGAAACGAATGGAATGGCTATGGAATGGGCTTGGGGAATGGGGGGAGGACATGGAAGCAATAGATTAGTATTGGGAAACGGAATAGGCTTCACATATAAGTATCCAACGATGTCGGGAATGCGTGCATACCATTGATACATGAAGAAAGTGCAAACTCCAGCTTTCTTATCCAGATGCTGTCGATCTTGCGAGCTAAGATCACGTTATCCCGTGTACATTCCCTCGCCCGAGACAGCCAGTGTCACTCTCATGCCGCTCAGTATTCTATTAATATTAAAATAGATTAATAAGTGTTAAAGTGCAGTTGAAATCTCATTAAAACTTACTACAGGAATATAAATATAATGATGAAATGTGCATACCATGTTACATTTACTTCCACTGCCGTGACCTCCTCTGGTGTCTCCTGGTGGTACGTGGCACTTGGCTCACATAACAACGCATTTCTATGCAACTGATTCACTGATTTGCGGCTCATGATTTAGGATTGTTGCAAAGAAAGATGTGCGAGCAGCAATGGTAGGCAGTTTGCAACCACAACAGGGAATTTTCTATTGTTTCACAGGCAGGGCAATAAAAAATGTTAATTTGTAGCGATGAAATAGTAGCTTACATAATAGCTAATATTATTTATTCATCTAATTATCTTTACAGGGCATGTTTAAATACCATATGTATTCACCATTCGCGAGTAATTACTGGATTGACCTAATTATAACATCTGAATGTTTTTATTAGAAATTGTGTCGCTTAACCTCTCATTCTTCATACATGACAGTATAAAACCACCCTTGCGCCAGCGGGGCTCACAGTCTACTTACTGCACTGCTTCGTACCATCGTCCTCACATTCTACTTACCGCGTCGTGCCAGCGGGGCTCACAGTCTACTTACTGCACTGCTTCGTGCCATCGTCCTCACATTCTAATACTCGCGTCGTGCCAGCGAGGCTCACAGTCTACTTACTGCACTGCTTCGTGCCATCGTCCTCACATTCTACTACTCGCGTCGTGCCAGCGAGGCTCACAGTCTACTTACTGCACTGCTTCGTGCCATCGTCCTCACATTCTACTACTCGCGTCGTGCCAGCAAGGCTCACAGTCTACTTACTGCACTGCTTCGTGCCATCGTCCTCACATTCTACTACTCGCGTCGTGCCAGCAAGGCTCACAGTCTACTTACTGCACTGCTTCGTGCCATCGTCCTCACATTCTACTACTCGCGTCGTGCCAGCGGGGCTCACAGTCTACTTACTGCACTGCTTCGTGCCATCGTCCTCACATTCTACTACTCGCGTCGTGCCAGCAAGGCTCACAGTCTACTTACTGCACTGCTTCGTGCCATCGTCCTCACATTCTACTACTCGCGTCGTGCCAGCGAGGCTCACAGTCTACTTACTGCACTGCTTCGTGCCATCGTCCTCACATTCTACTACTCGCGTCGTGCCAGCGAGGCTCACAGTCTACTTACTGCACTGCTTCGTGCCATCGTCCTCACATTCTACTACTCGCGTCGTGCCAGCGAGGCTCACAGTCTACTTACTGCACTGCTTCGTGCCATCGTCCTCACATTCTACTACTCGCGTCGTGCCAGCAAGGCTCACAGTCTACTTACTGCACTGCTTCGTGCCATCGTCCTCACATTCTACTACTCGCGTCGTGCCAGCGAGGCTCACAGTCTACTTACTGCACTGCTTCGTGCCATCGTCCTCGCATTCTACTACTCGCGTCGTGCCAGCGAGGCTCACAGTCTACTTACTGCACTGCTTCGTGCCATCGTCCTCACATTCTACTACTCGCGTCGTGCCAGCGAGGCTCACAGTCTACTTACTGCACTGCTTCGTGCAATCGTCCTCACATTCTACTACTCGCGTCGTGCCAGCGAGGCTCACAGTCTACTTACTGCACTGCTTCGTGCCATCGTCCTCGCATTCTACTACTCGCGTCGTGCCAGCGAGGCTCACAGTCTACTTACTGCACTGCTTCGTGCCATCGTCCTCACATTCTACTACTCGCGTCGTGCCAGCGAGGCTCACAGTCTACTTACTGCACTGCTTCGTGCCATCGTTCCCACATTCTACTTACCGCGTCGTGCCAGCGGGGCTCACAGTCTACTTACTGCACTGCTTCAAGCCATCGTCCTCACATTCTACTACTCGCGTCGTGCCAGCGGGGCTCACAGTCTACTTACTGCACTGCTTCGTGCCATCGTCCTCACATTCTACTACTCGCGTCGTGCCAGCGAGGCTCACAGTCTACTAACTGCACTGCTTCGTGCCATCGTCCTCACATTCTACTACTCGCGTCGTGCCAGCGAGGCTCACAGTCTACTAACTGCACTGCTTCGTGCCATCGTCCTCACATTCTACTACTCGCGTCGTGCCAGCGAGGCTCACAGTCTACTTACTGCACTGCTTCGTGCCATCGTCCTCACATTCTACTACTCGCGTCGTGCCAGCGAGGCTCACAGTCTACTTACTGCACTGCTTCGTGCCATTGTCCTCACATTCTACTACTCGCGTCGTGCCAGCGAGGCTCACAGTCTACTTACTGCACTGCTTCGTGCCTTCGTCCTCACATTCTACTACTCGCGTCGTGCCAGCGAGGCTCACAGTCTACTTACTGCACTGCTGTGTGCCATCGTCCTCACATTCTACTACTCGCGTCGTGCCAGCGAGGCTCACAGTCTACTTACTGCACTGCTTCGTGCCATCGTCCTCACATTCTACTACTCGCGTCGTGCCAGCGAGGCTCACAGTCTACTTACTGCACTGCTTCGTGCCTTCGTCCTCACATTCTACTACTCGCGTCGTGCCAGCGAGGCTCACAGTCTACTTACTGCACTGCTTCGTGCCATCGTCCTCACATTCTACTACTCGCGTCGTGCCAGCGAGGCTCACAGTCTACTTACTGCACTGCTTCGTGCCATCGTCCTCACATTCTATACTCGCGTCGTGCCAGCGAGGCTCACAGTCTACTTACTGCACTGCTTCGTGCCATCGTCCTCACATTCTATACTCGCGTCGTGCCAGCGAGGCTCACAGTCTACTTACTGTACTGCTTCGTGCCATCGTCCTCACATTCTACTACTCGCGTCGTGCCAGCAAGGCTCACAGTATACTTACTGCACTGCTTCGTGCCATCGTTCCCACATTCTTCTACTCGCGTCGTGCCAGCGGGGCTCACAGTCGACTTACTGCACTGCTTCGTGCCATCGTCCTCACATTCTACTACTCGCGTCGTGCCAGCAAGGCTCACAGTCTACTTACTGCACTGCTTCGTGCCATCGTCCTCACATTCTACTACTCGCGTCGTGCCAGCAAGGCTCACAGTCTACTTACTGCACTGCTTCGTGCCATCGTCCTCACATTCTACTACTCGCGTCGTGCCAGCGAGGCACACAGTCTACTTACTGCACTGCTTCGTGCCATCGTCCTCACATTCTACTACTCGCGTCGTGCCAGCGGGGCTCACAGTCTACTTACTGCACTGCTTCGTGCCATCGTCCTCACATTCTACTACTCGCGTCGTGCCAGCGAGGCTCACAGTCTACTTACTGCACTGCTTCGTGCCATCGTCCTCACATTCTATACTCGCGTCGTGCCAGCGAGGCTCACAGTCTACTTACTGCACTGCTTCGTGCCATCGTCCTCACATTCTACTACTCGCGTCGTGCCAGCAAGGCTCACAGTCTACTTACTGCACTGCTTCGTGCCATCGTTCCCACATTCTACTACTCGCGTCGTGCCAGCGGGGCTCACAGTCTACTTACTGCACTGCTTCGTGCCATCGTCCTCACATTCTACTACTCGCGTCGTGCCAGCAAGGCTCACAGTCTACTTACTGCACTGCTTCGTGCCATCGTCCTCACATTCTACTACTCGCGTCGTGCCAGCAAGGCTCACAGTCTACTTACTGCACTGCTTCGTGCCATCGTTCCCACATACTACTACTCGCGTCGTGCCAGCGGGGCTCACAGTCTACTTACTGCACTGCTTCGTGCCATCGTCCTCACATTCTACTACTCGCGTCGTGCCAGCAAGGCTCACAGTCTACTTACTGCACTGCTTCGTGCCATCGTCCTCACATTCTACTACTCGCGTCGTGCCAGCAAGGCTCACAGTCTACTTACTGCACTGCTTCGTGCCATCGTTCTCACATTATACTACTCGCGTCGTGCCAGCGAGGCTCACAGTCTACTTACTGCACTGCTTCGTGCCATCGGTCCCACATACTACTACTCACATGCTACGACGCATGCACTGCAATAAGGAGTATGCACGTGATCTGTGATTTTGATTTTTGGCCGCCATGACGGGTAGGCTCAAGCTTGTCGAGAGCTTTATTTTGTCTAAATAGTTTAAAAGCTATATCTTTAGGGCAAATGACAGTGATATTTGACATTATTCATGTTACAGCTTGTCTGCATTTATGTCAAACATACATTCAGGCATTTATTTAATTGATAATCCTCTTAAAATAGACAGTGGTCAGCATGGCCAGCGAAATTTGAAACGTATCTTCTGGAAAATGTAATGTTGGAATCAATCAAAATCCATTATCATTGATTGAATAGTCTAACCATTAAATATGAACACTAGGGATAACATTTCACCAAGAAAGCAGACGTAAAAGAGTAGACAAATACTAAAATATACAATTTAAAAACTGGCTGTCACGTTTGACTTTTGTTTTTTTGGGACTGTCATGGCGAAATTTAGGCGGTAAGAAGGCCGTGAGCTTTCTCGTGCATACTCCTTATACAATCCACCCATTTTTGTCAAGAGATGGAAATTATGTATTTAATCCTCCGCGGTCAATATTTTAGGAATGTTTTGTGTATATTTTTGGAGTGTTTGTAATTATTTCATTTCATATGCTTCGACGCACATAATTCTATTATCTTAACAGAATTTGCAATGCTGTATAAATTGAACGTCAATAGCTGCGTTGCGAACGACAACGAGTAGCAATACTGGTCTGGTTTAGTCGGCTGAAATTGGTATTCCTCGATGTGTTTGGATTCTCAGAATGCCGGTGGCTCCATCCCTTGCACCATGGTCTGAGATCTTCATAAGTTTGTGTACTATCCATTGATAACCATGTCATACACATCCCTAAAAAATTAAACACTTCTCGTGTCTAGCTTCTGAGATGAATTGAGTTGCCTTCCCCATGTTATTTTATGGCAGCCAAGTAAAATCGTGCCATTTTTAGGCTATAATGAAGATCCAATTTGAATGTACAGCTAGAATTAAACAAAAACTTATTTTTCTGTAAAAAAAATACTGCGTGAGAAGGGAAAAATGTAAAACGATACCAATGTGGCATTTGAAACCAAATTCGAGATGATTTTCCTATACCTATTCCTATTTTATTTTCCTTATCCTATATTTTCCTTTGTTAAAGCTTTGTTCATTCTCTGATGACATAAAATTGAAAACTCATTTAAATTTAGTTGACATGTCGGAAAATGGTTTTTGAAATGGTAATTAAAAAAATATTTATTTTTTGTTTGCTACATCGCTCGCTGGCGCCATCTTAAAGTATCGTCTCGTTGGCTGTGCTAAAATCATTGCTAACGAGCGGTTTAATTCCACCAAGACCTTTACAAGAACTGGCCGTCAGTAAGAATACTTTCAGAGTCTCGGGGAAGAGCGCAGAACGCATTTGCAAATGATGCGTCCATAAATCTATTTTTTTGCTAGAATACTATGAGTTAAGATTTGTGCAGGTATATTTTTATTAGAAACACTTAGGTAACATTGATAGTCCAATTATGTAAATGTTATATCCGTTGTCTGTCTTTGTTCCTCTTGCAAACAAAATGCCTGAACCAATTACCGGGGTGGCAAGGAAGAAAGAGGAAGGGAGAGTGGAGGAGGACGTGTGAGAAGAGAGGAGCAGGAAAGAGAGGGAAAAAGACGTGTTGTAACAACTAAAATGTCCACTTAGCCCGTTAATGTTTTTACGCAAACCGATTAATTCCGAGCCCATGGTTGCCTAGTCCTCAACCCCCTCCCCTTTCCACCCTCATGCTTGTTGGTTTTCTGTTTTCTGTGATTTTGTGGTAAAGTCAAGAATTTCCACGACTTGTGTTTTAATGTGTGTGTGTGTATACCAACACTTTGTCACCACTGCGTTCATATTAGAAGCTCAGATGAAACTGAAAGGGAATACATTGGCATTCCATTAAGCAAGGTTTAATTAGATTATTTTATTGACATAACGCGAGTATCGCGTGGAAAACGAACTCGAATCAAAGTTTAGTGAATCGTAGAAAAACTATCGTAAAACATTGAATATTCTAATAATAGTTTAAACATCACGAGGTGTTGCACACGAATGTTTTGATACATTATTAATTAGGTTGAATAAAATCCTTCATGGACTGAAATGAATACGAGATTTCATACCAAAGGAATCTAAAATACCAATTCTATTTTTAATACATTCTTTGTACACTGAATTCTTTGTAAGTACAGGAAAAGGATTGGCTGCTGGTAAGGTTCCTTGACAATCAATCCTTGTTATTATCAATGAAATAAGAGCTCATACTAGAGGTAGATGATGCGTTAACACAGCCTTCATGGAATGATGCCATCAAACCTTAATCAGCCAATCCTTTTCTTTTCGAGTACCGATTTTTATTGGTTTGAGTGTACTTACTTATTTATTTACTAAGGTAAACCTTAATATCATTTTAAAATGTTTGTCTTTCAATTTAGTGGATAATGAACAACATTCTTGTTTATTAATACACTCCGACAAATTCATCATAGACCTTAATTAGTTCTTGATTTTTTCCTCATCCCAATATTACTATTTTATAACGTTACAGCATCTTTTCGTTGCCATAACCTGTGGGGATTCTCGTCTTGGCCATTATCTGTATTAGTACAAAAGCTCCTATATAATCAGCCTCCTGTCTTCCTGCTCCCCCCCCCTCCCCCCCCCCCCCCTCTCTCTCTCTCTCTCTCTCTCTCTCTCTCTCTCTCTCTCTCTCTCTCTCTCTCTCTCTCTCTCTCTCTCTCTCTCTCTCTCTCTCTCACTCACACACAAACACACACTAATAAATTATCCAAGTTAATAGTTTGCGTTTGTCGAAAGTTTTCGTCGGAATTATTGTTGAGGCTCTGATCCAGCTCTATTCCTCAACTGCCATCTTCCACGTAGAGTAGCTATGAAGGAGCAAATTGCTAATTTTCTCTTCATCCTTCCCGTTCACTTGTTAGTACATCTCTACACTGAAGACAATTTCTGCCTTCCTTTTCGACTTCCGAGTTTCTCCTAGAATAATGACTGCTCCTTTACAGCATCCCTCCCTTCCCACCTTCCCAACTATGGGACTGATTTATGAGTATAGTATATAGTATAAGGTGAATCTCCTCTTCTCTCCCACTTGTACGTTCCCAATGCTGTCGTATATAATCCGGGTTGGTGTCCCCTTCTTCTGCAAACATGCGAGTCAAGATCAGATATGAAGAGGGCGCGATCACTCGTCATTTAACTGTGAAGCCCGAGTCACGAGATAGTGTTTTACTCTTATCAGATTAGCGGCGGTCAATTCGTTGTCACACTACTAGACACAGAGTCCAGTTGTACAACTTTTTTACATCTTCTACACATTATTTTGGTCAATTAGTATAGTTACATGATATAAATATGGGGAGCAAGGAAGATATTAGATTATAAATGCCCTTTTGTTTAAAATTAATATATTATATTATATTATATTATATTATATTATATTATATTATATTATATTATATTATATTATATTATATTATATTATTATATTATGCATTATAAAAGCGGTCTGTACCCGGCGTTGTCCGTACTCGTAGCCATGTTAATTTAAGATTGTAATTCGAAAAAAGCATGAAAAAAATGCAACAAACTATGCCTATTTTGAGAAAAATCCACGAATGTTATGATTTATTAAATATTTTAACTGCAATATTGTATTATATGCAAAAAATTATTTTGTAACTTACTATATTGAAATTTCGATCCAATTAGTTCATGTTTTGTAAAATGGTCATTGGATGTGGGATTGAGTTTTAAGATTGGTTCTATTTCGTGCACCTAACTATTTGCTTTCTGAGGAAGACTTTTAATATATAATCTATTATCTAACGTCTGAGTGAATAATTATTTAATTCATACTCAGTATTATCTAAGAACATGGAATATCAGTTATAAATAGAAGCTATGTAAAAGCAGCTTCGTCCCATTTTCTTATTACCAACGAATTCTATATTTTACAAAAGAGAGAAGTTAACAATTGTATTCAATTAGTGTTGTTTACATCAATACAATTAATTCCCAATATGCCGATTGTTTGTGCATCCCTTATTCCGTGTGTACAGTGAATGATGCCGGGCGAGAGTGGGGGAGGGGAGAGGAGGGGTATTTGTGTGTGTTTGCGTTCCTCTTCCTAATCGGTGGTTAATTGGGAAACCTACTCCAGCCCATGATGACGTACCGACGGCATGACCTGCCAGCGCAGCAGTTTCATAGCAAACATTGAAGCTCCTTAAGCTCATTGACCACATTTCAATCATTCTGGCCAGAAGCTTTTTCATTTGTCTATCTGTTTACGCATTGTTTATTTGTTTATTCTACTGAGGAATTCCTGATCCATGTATTTTAATCCTGCAATTGACATCAGCTCTTTCGCGTTGTATTTAATAAGTTGTGTATTTAGTAATTTAGATACGTTTTTAATCGGTTATTTTAACTGTTTGACAACGTTTATACATTATAAAATGGAATACAAAAATGTGAAGCGGTGACTTAAAAAATACAAAAATATTAAGTAATTCCACGATAAATTAGCATCGACTTGATTTATTAACTCAAAATCGTAGCAATATAAGTATCAAATAATCCGCCCCCCCCCCAATTTTTTTATATTTAAAAATTGTATAAGTGAAATTGAGCATGCAGTTGTACATAGAATGGAAATGAAAATGGCGCAAAGTCTGAAGGCGGACAGAATGAGAATAGTTTAGTATTATAAAATATGAACCATTCTTATGGCTCTCTACCAATTTACCACTGACTCATTTTATTTATTGCTCAAATGCCTAACTGCTTTTACACTATTGCTGAAAATAATTTCCAAGTACTAGACCACTGAGACTACGGCAATCGATGTGCACAAACAAGAATATGTATTGGATATCCACACATTTCACTGCAAATCTCTCACGTTTATGTCGCTCCAATGAGATGATGCAAAACGTTGGAATAATATATTTGAAAATATTATTTTGGAATTAAAAATGGTATCAACTTCCACTGGAATATCCTGCCTGTATGTATAAATATACCACCAGCATCCTGGACTTTCGAGAATATTCCGATGTTTGGAAACAGTATGCTATGGAGATATTACATAGTACGAATCCTCACAACTTTCGTGGGTTACCTGCGTTATAAAAAACTTGGCTTGATTTACGTGTTTTATTTTTAAACGTCGACTAGAAGTATAGGGGAATTACTATGATTTAGAGAGCCACTCGATTTGTTACTCCTTTGCTACGTTTGTGTGTACGTTACACCCGACATACGAAAATGCCTTCAAACGGAGGAGAAAACTTTGCAGTTCTGACGCGTCCGTTCAGCACCGTTTTCCCATTCAGTTCCTGCAGAATACATCTCTGATAACCAGAGAAAGATAGGAAAATGGAGCAAAATTTGAGCATAAAACGTGCATAAAACTGATCGTGTGGACACCCCTGTACATGAGACGAGATAGCACATTTCTATGAAAAATTCCTATATAAATCCAACTCAAATGCAATATGTCAATAGTGCATTGCATTGTTTCACCAAGCGAGCGTAGCGAGCGTCTCCACTTGAAACTTATGGCTCGAATCTATTTTGTTTTTATTTGTGCATCTGGCGTAAACTTATATTACTATTCTGGTTGTGGTCAAAATGATTTTCAGCAAGTTCGGTGGTCCATTGGTTTGATCGGAAACTTGATGTGTAGTATACTTAGCTTGGCAATGATGATGATGATGAAAGAAACTCTGTGTGTAAATATAACTGCAATCGTTTGACCGATCATCACCAAATTTTGCATGGTCACTGGGACCAGCATTATATATAAGTATTTTCACACTCTCAGACAAACCTGTAATGAACTTCAAGAGTTATATATTTCAAAAGAATCATAATCAGTAAAATATCAATGTCAAAATGAACCTATCAAATATTTTGTTGTCATGGCTTTTTGACGAATTCATTAGATCAAGGGATGTAGACGAACATATTTCACATTAATTCACATTCAATACTTTTCAATACTTTTGCTCGCTTATCAACGCGTTACACCGAGCGTTTTCCTAGTAACTATATAATACCATAGATGCTCGTGACTAAACGAAAAATAACATAAAAATAAAACAAACATGAGATTATCCTATCGATATGAAGTTTTTATGGGAAATAAATGTTCCTTTATCAAGAGTACCTAAGTTTCAGTTTTTAAGTACCGTTTGTGGCAAAATAAATGACAAACTCCATCAAACTGTACCTTATGGTTCCGCTTTCTTTAGAACCCGAACATAATTTGTCACTACAGACCAGGATTCTTGTGTATAATACGAAAACTTAAAAGACAGCGAGCGCTGATTTTTACTGTTTATTTAGAAGTTGTGCAAATTTCAAGTCTGCCCATCAAGCCTTTGCAACTGCTATAGTTTGAAACAGTGGTTTAGCTCAGCTCCTGACTACATCCAAAAACCCGCCTACAGTCGTTTTTCTGATTACGAGTGCTGTTTGCTTGTAAAAACATGAACACATATTTCTTCGTTATGAGCACGGAACTTGATTCAAACGGTTTGTTTATTTCAATGAGAAATATTTTATTTTCGCTGTTTACATGCTAACATTTTGTTTAATTAAAATGAGTATTTACATTTATCAAACGCTTGAGCGTAGACAACTCTGAGGAAATAAGTCATCGTGGACACACGTAGGTTTGAGCTCGTATGCCGGCTTGAGGTACAGTGAAATAGGTGCTCACATCATTTACTTAGAAATCTTAAGCTCATCTGTTATACAGTTTTGTTTGTTCTGTTATATTTATGAATAAAAAATAATTAAATTATTAGTGAACCCGTACTGTTAGTCCCATCCAACGACCCCTCTTTCCATTCTCTCCACCTGCTCATGTCATTCCCACACAGCTTTAAAATTACGTCATTTATGCATATACATTGTTTTTATATTCAAATATACATTATAATTTTCTACTGATTATTATTTCATTTAATCAGTGTCAATCGCCAATCAATACAAACGCCAGGCTGGAGTTCGTCGTGAAATTTCAGTCACGAATTACGAACAATTTGTCCCGAATGCTATTTTTTTGAAGCTCACTTTTTGGCCAATGGTCGGGGATAGGTTATGTCATTACCAGCGTACCTATGGGAAATCAGACATACGTAACCTGGACTTGTCGTTCTCTCCATGAGAGTTTTCTATATCCCAATGGTGATTTGATAACCCACCAGCTACCAATGAATACAAATATCAAGTAGAAAATAACGCTGGAACAATGCGGTTTGTAGGCCGGGCCTAGAGTTGTAGACACATCCCTCGATACAGCGGGAAGTTATGCCTGAATATTATCGTACAGATCACGATAGGCAATGTGCAAAATACATATTTTTACGTCAAGTCTGTTGTGGGATATATTAATAGGGTTAGTGAAAGGACCAACTAAATTTTACTGGTCGAGTTTTACACTTTATGAATTTTTATACTGGGGAGAGTTTTTTTTTATTCCCTTTCCGCCTGTTTTATAAAGAGAAAAGCGAGAATATTTCATTTCATCGCATGCCCCCCCCCCCCCCCCCTTCCCCTCCACATGAAGGGTTGCTAGGTGCTCCATGAGAGAGTGTTCTGTTCCGTTACACAACTGGCGGTAGCGGATATCGTTGCTTTCTTTTGCCTTCTTTTGAATAAATTAAAAGTGGTCATTTTGCTGAACAGTGTAGTCCTATTAACAAAGCTTACAACTGAAGTGGCGAATTCATTCAACAGCACTAGTCAACTAATTCCACTCAACAACCATTCACGGCTTGTGATAGCAACTTTTAAGCGCATGGCAACGGCTGTAACCATTGACTGTAACATTGTAACCTTGAGCTCTGATTCGCAACATTGTAACCTTGAGCTCTGATTCGCAACATTGTAACCTTGAGCTCTGATTCGCAACATTGTAACCTTGAGCTCTGATTCGCAACATTGTAACCTTGAGCTCTGATTCGTGACATTGTAACCTTGAGCTCTGGTTCGTAACATTGTAGCCTTGAGCTCTGATTCGTAACATTGTAACCTTGAGCTCTGATTCACAACATTGTAACCTTGAGCTCTGATTCGTAACATTGTAACCTTGAGCTCTGATTCACAACATTGTAACCTTGAGCTCTGATTCGTAACATTGTAACCTTGAGCTCTGATTCGTAACATGGTATCCTTGAGCTCTGATTCGCAGCATTGTAACCTTGAGCTCTGATTCGTAACATGGTATCCTTGAGCTCTGATTCGTAACATTGCAACTTTGAGCTCTGATTCGTAACATGGTATCCTTGAGCTCTGATTCGCAGCATTGTAACCTTGAGCTCTGATTCGTGACATGGTATCCTTGAGCTCTGATTCGTAACATGGTATCCTTGAGCTCTGATTCGTAACATGGTATCCTTGAGCTCTGATTCGTAACATGGTATCCTTGAGCTCTGATTCGTAACATGGTATCCTTGAGCTCTGATTCGTAACATGGTATCCTTGAGCTCTGATTCGTAACATGGTATCCTTGAGCTCTGATTCGCAGCATTGCTTGAGCCTGATTCCCATTGTATTATGGGGTTTAATTTCGAGGGAACTCGAGCCATACCGGGATAGTTACGCGAGGTCACATTTCATTCTAATTTCATCGACCGTTAAACCAACCCGACACATACAATTATCTGTAATTTTCTCGACCGCGGTTTCGAATCTTGTTAGTTGTAATTATCAATTCTTTTCTTTGTGAACATCCGGCACCTGTTGCTATCGCGCTTGTCTGCAGGCTCGCTGATAACAGGATGGTATCGATTCGGCTGAAACAAAGTGGAGACGCCAGAGATTATTGATCCATTTCACGTTCTGTTGCGAACACGTCCTCGCTTGTTGCTGCACCACGTGATCAGGTGCTAGCGTCGCGACGCCGCACCACGTGACCAGGTGATAGCGTGGCGACGCCTCACCACGTGACCAGGTGATAGCGTCGCGACGCCGCACCACGTGACCAGGTGATAGCGTGTCGACGCCGCACCACGTGACCAGGTGATAGCGTCGCGACGCCGCACCACGTGACCAGGTGATAGCGTCGCGACGCCGCACCACGTGACCAGGTGATAGCGTCGCGACGCTCTCCGTTTTTTTTGTTTTTTATTGGCGTCAACGGGGCCGAGGCCCTACAAGTGATATAATAATTTAAAAACACAACAAACAACAGAAAGCAGGTTAAAATAAACTGTTGTCAATATTGTTTTTAAAATCACTAAAAGAAGTAATATAATGTCTACATCACAGTACACAGCCTGAATTCTTAGCACACATGAGAATTTGTACACATTAACGTGACAATTAGGAATATACATTTGGAAATTTTTGGAGGAAACGTCCTATCGTACGGAAAATGGTGTAGGCATTGATTGTGCAATTTAATAATTGCTGTTTTTCTAATCAAAGTCATACACATGTTTTATGATTTATTTTATAAACAGTTTGTAAAGTATATTTTGTGAGTGTTTTAGCATTCTAAGACAAAACTTGTGTGTAGTCGCAAAGTAACGAGTTGGCATAGTTTTTAGCATTGTATATTCATTAAAATGCCGATAAAAAACGAAATGAATTTGAATTCATAATTTGTGACGTATCATTTTATTATAATTGAAACTTATGGTCGTATTTGAATTAAATAATTAAGAATAAAAGTTAGTTCATGTAGTATATTGATGAATATTTCATTCTTTTACATGCCATTGGCGGTTTCTTGTTGAAAGTGGCGTGCATGGATTGTCCCGCACTCTCCCCTCCCCGTGTGTATGGATCTGGAAGGAGGACCTACTATTGGATTTAGATAACCAAATCAGATCTAGAAAAAGGATTTCGGGAGTGATCGGGCGGCTTTCCGTGTGTGCGGTTTTTTGCACGCTGTTCTTGATTAGATGGGAAACGTGCATGAAATTCCCAGCATTGATTTGAACAGCACAGAGACAAGATTCACCCTTGAAATACTTGCTAACGAATAGGCCTAAAATAAGGCACTCTTTGCATAATATGTGTTTTTCTTTGAGCCTAATTCATGGATGGTTTTAGAGCCCCGATATTGTAGTATTAGAGAAATTACAATTTAATGAATATTATTGCATCTAGTGGAGCGGTCGCTCCACGCCAGCCAAGTCGTACGGCGCGCACACTCTCATATAAAAAGGCTGGAGCAACCCACTTTTACTGTAAGCAACAACATGGCATTTTCCGCCTACTGGATCTTAAAATTGGAAAATCTCACATTGTTGCGAAATATCTTACTTTCGAGCTATGGCCCACCCTACAACATAATACCAAATTTGGGAACAATAGGTTACGCCCTTTGCGAGCTAGAGGGCCGTGAAAATCGTGTTTTAGGGCGGTTTTCATAATCAGTAATCTCAGTAGTAGTAGTAGTAGTTGTAGGCTGGAACTAAAATCCGGTAAACAGGCCCACAGCCTAAGCGGCTTAACCGAATGAGTTCAAATTTTTACCACGTGTGCACTTTTGGCGTCTGATTTAACTTCACCCCATTGACTTTTTTGTGCCGCCATTTTGAAACCGGAAGTGACATTATATCTCCTCAACGGCTGGACCGTTTAGAACGAAATTTACGCCAAACGATTCAGCTGGTCAACTTTATAGGTTATCATTAGCAAAAGACTAAACATTATCTTAACGAAACCGGAAATGACGTAATAGAATTTGAAATACATCGATTGGCATTTCGGCAACAAAGGTTGATCCGATTATTTTGATATTTATGTAACGTTTGTACTTCTGATATCTCATTTGACTTGTTATAAAACCAACCGGATGCCGCCATTTTGAAACCGGAAGTAACATTATATCTCAAAAACGGCTGAACAGATTTGAACGAAACCAGCGCTAAACGATTTAGACGGTCAACCTTATGCTATATCTCATCAGTAATATTTGCAGTTTCCTATACCAAAACCGGAAATGACGTCACATATTTTAAAAGTCTCACAAATTTACATTTTGGTGCAATAAATACTTTTTGAGACAGCTTATAATAAGATGTAATAATGTTTAAATTAAAATTTAAGGGGTCAGAGATTTCAGCCGCCATTTTGAAACCGGAAGTATCTTCATATCTCGAAAACTGGTAGACTGATCGGTACGAATCTAGCGCCAAACGATTCGGAAGGACATCTCTATGGAATAGGAACAGTCAAACTAGAATTTTCCTATTTATGAGACCGGAAATGACGTCATTCAAATTTAAAAATTATTATAATCCCCATTCTATACAATGTATACATATTCAGAAAGCTGAAAATGATACACATCATTTAAAGATATAAATTCTATGTGGCAGTGCAGTAAGTTCAGCAGCCATGTTGAAAACCGAAGTGTTGCCATATCTCGGAACTGGGTTGACCTATTGGAATGAAACCTTTGCTATTCTTCATGAAATACCATTTAAGCAACTTTATAGCAGATTTTCATTAGTAGTAACCAAATTTTAATGTCGACTTTTTTTACAGGATTTAGAAATTGTTCATTCGATTTGTGTCACAAATTTTAAGAATAAACTAAAAAAAGGAGTGATATCCCCATAATAGCACTCCGTGTAAAAATACCAGCCAAGTCTCTACAACTTAAAAAAGCTATGAAATTTTAAAATTCTGCACTGAAAAGTAGTGATATCAAAAAATGAGTTAAGTCCAAAAAATACTTAACGTATCGTTTTTTAGGGCATTATAGGTACTTTATATGTATATTTTATATCTGGACTTTACTTCTAAACTATTTATATAGTACACGATGCGCCAAGTATTTTTTGATTTTCAAATAAAGTTTTGACTTGGCTTATTTTTTGATATCACTACTTTTCAGTGCAGAATTTTAAGATTTCATAGTTTTTTTTTAGTTGTAGAAACTTGGCTGGTATTTTAACATGGAGTGTTTTTATGGGGTACAAATTAGCCACATAGCGAATTAGACAATCAATTAAAAAATCTAATTGCCAGGAGTGGGAATTATATTTTTTGTGTAACACATGTGATGTTAAGAAGTTGTAAGCAGAAATATACTTAAAAATTTGGCAATGTATTTTAAATGGGGTTTGGAATTGGGAATTTCGTGCAGAAAAGTTTTATATGACGCCGTGGAAAATTATATAATTAGTTATGTCTATAGAAACGCTTTGTGTAAAGCGTTGATAAGCGTAATCGGCAGATGCAGTAAAACGTTATGTTTATATTTTAAAGTCTTTTTTGCTACCTTCTGGTGACCGACTTTCATTAGCTTATTTCAGCTGTATTTCACATTTCTTTTACACTTTCCCAATTATATCAAATTAGTGGAAAAATGAATTATATGAACAATTTGTAAGCAATACTCAATAATGTATAATCATATGAGCTAATGAAGAGGTGGATACTTGCGGAATCAGAATTATTGCAAACAATACAAATACCATGCAATAAAAAAACCATCAAATTCACTTGAATATAAATGTTCTTGACTATACACTTTCAATATTCAAGGTAAAATAGAACTAGGAAAACGCTCAGTGTAACGCGTTGATGAGCGAGCCTTCGTACTGCATCCGATTTGATATGCGTTTGCAAGTCTCAGCTGCTCTACAGGCCTTGGAACTGAAGCATCAAGGAGGCAGGGATGCAATTTAGTATACATTTTTCAAATATTTCAAGATTATAGAATAAAATATCTTAAAATTATAATAACTTTTGAAAATAACGATAGATTAGTCTGAAAATTGGCAAAAATACCTAAAATGTTGGTCCCAATGACCATGCGAAATTTAAAGTTGATCGGTCAATCGGTTCTAGTTTAGATTTCAAAAATCACAGGAAAGATGGTTTTAAATTTTAACCAATGGGAGGATTTGGCTGAAACTTTGTTAGATTAGGGACAATGTTGGTTCCAATGACCTTGCAAAATTTCAAATAGATCGAACCAATCAATCGAAAGATATTTAAAAAAAAAGGAACCAATCACAGGATCCCGTTCAAAAACGATCCCAGAGACCGCTTAGCATTACATGTGTGCAAAATTTCAGTTCGATTGGTTGAGCGGTTTGACCTGGGCAGTGCAGGAAAAATGACAGAGAAAGTGCCATAAGAGTACAGTGGTGACGCTCGCTACGCTCGCTCAATAAAAAATACTAACCGTAAAATAGCTTGCCTTTGTGGTCTATGAACTTTGGCTTATTTACCCTCGACATGGCATTTGTTCGTGACAGATGATCAATTAGTACAGTCACCTTCAGGTGTTGTCATCACAACCATCCATTTGAAATCATTTTTTTTATCCTTATGATATTGTTATAGGGGATTCAGAATGAGTAGAAGTGAAGGGTTTACTTGAATCAAGTTACTTAAGTCCATATTCCACTATACAATTTAAGTTACACAATTTGAAATTGTAGCCAATGAAATATTGTTTTGAATGAAACTCTGAAATCCAATTGGCTTATGATTGAAATTGTCCATGAATGTATAGTCGAATATGACTTTAGTCACGTATGAATTTTAAATAATTAAAAAAAAAATAAAGTTTGGCGCATTGAATTTGCACCGGCCACGAACTTCTATTTTATTATTTTTTAGTTCTTTATCTTCTTGTGATGCCCTCTTTTTAACAAAAGCATTTTTTTTAATTATTTAAATTTTCTGTTTTCAATTAGTTTATATTTTCTATTACGGTCTATAATGTTTGAAATTTGGAAGCTCATGTTATACCAAATTCAGGCACAAAGATAAGTGTAGTGCTTGGCGGCAGTATTATGGGCGAAATGATTTCACGAATTTTAAGTGGGAACATGTTATAAAAATATTATTGCTTGGCCTTCCTTTTAGATCTCAATACTTTTAGGTGGGAAGGTGCTTGGCAGTCTTTTAACAAGTTTTGTTTTTGTACATCATAGCTCGATTACATAATTCCAAAAGTTTGCAACTCAAAATCGAAAAAAAAATAGTCTTCCGCCCTTCTACCTCTGAGTACCTCTTAGGTACCACGATATCCTTCCACTGACTGGTGTAGAACGATATCGAGATACCGCAATTGACCTTAGTGTGCGGGTGCGTCGAGAGGGCATTGGGCATTGGGCATTGGGAATGCCATTGGCAGGTAGCACGTAGCAGCCAGGGAAGAGGCACTAGGCAGTATGTGACAGGGTCGAGACTTGGTCGGGACAGAGCACGTCACAGTAGCAGCAGAGCAGTCGTCAGGGCAAGATGAAGTTTCAGACCAATTACACGCCATCGCCATCGAGACATTTCCTCTACAAGCATGGTCGCTTATTTTCACAGAGGTTAGTTTTGCAATATTTTCTCAAATTCAGGTATTCAAGTATTCTTTATTGTTGTTGAAATCAGTACATGGTATACGTAAATATGCTACCCCAGTAAGAAGGAACTTCTTGTGCCGGGGTAGGATTTACTTAAAATTAAGATATAAACTATACATTATAAATTATAAATTTAAACCTTTACATTAGAAAATCTCGATAATTGATATTAATATTGATTACTAGGTATGCTACAGACACATCTTGAGTAATAAATAAATACAATGGTACAGTCTTACAATAAAATGATACTAGAGTGTAATCTAAAATATGAAAAAAGATTGTCTATGCCATTTCGATATTTGAGAGATTACAATTTGATTTTTATATAATATATTTAATAATATGATTATGATTATTATTTTTAGATAGGTACACAAATCTTATTAAAAACACCTGTAACTGATTGCTAAATGCGTCAGAACTCGAGTCTCATATAATGATAAGACATGAGTTGAAACTATGAATCCCGTTCACACGAATTGTCGTTGTTGTAATCATTACATTAATTAGTACACAGTAACTATCTCAGCATTCTGATGTCTCATGAGTCTTACCTGAAGCCATGGTCGCAGGCAGCGTGAGAAATATCTGTGACAGCTGGGGGGCGTTTTGTGTTGTCTACATTCTGCATTTTATTCCGCTCTCATGACAATTGGCATTAGAGGTCTTGCATTGAAATTCATCAATTGACATATTGCAGAGTTGCTCTTCAATAAAGAAGGCTTTAAAATGTTCTAGTGTGTCAAAAATGTGTTGTGCTACCTCATAGGAGATTTAAATTAACGAAAATAAGGAAGCATTTTTATGTATTTTGTGTATTCTTTTACTTTTTTTTATTTTTCTCACATCCATTTGATTTCAAATTTGAAAATTTAACTCTGGTTTCATTGTTTCTGTTTAATTTGTTTTTGCTATATTTGTTTGGTGTTTTTTGCTTTTGAGCCTTGTCGAGTCGTTGGCAATGTAGTAAAATTACTCACAAATTTTACTTCTAAAAATTACAAATTTATTTTAATCATTCGAGGTACGGTTAAATATTCTGCAAAATACACGCCACTAGTTTATCAGACCATAATGGCCACTAGTTTTCACAACATCAGTATAATCCCCTAATGGGGCATTTTGAGCTCACAGGATTGATTAAAATATTGAATCGTTTGCTGTCAAAAGTCCTCGAATCTGTAGGCAGGTAATGAGTTTGCGACCCATCGAAATGCCGTCAATTATTGATGCTAAATGAGTGCAGGGTTGATGGATGTGTTCACAACATTTTGGGACAGTAG
Source organism: Leuctra nigra (assembly GCA_934045905.1). NCBI lineage: Eukaryota > Metazoa > Arthropoda > Insecta > Plecoptera > Leuctridae > Leuctra > Leuctra nigra. The sequence goes on from OW203763.1 coordinate 3,763,502, forward strand.
GTAGCTACTAGAAGTACGAGCTGTGATTCATTTTCACAAAGTATACAAGTTGTAATTGCCAACTCATAACAACCAGATCGAGTTATGTGATTGCAAAAATGTATCGATTCCATAATTATTCGTACTGCCATTAGTTGTTTTTCGGACGGTTTCAAAAACTCTGTGGGTAACTTGCGACCTTGTTGTAGGTACTTTGTTTACACTCGCGTCCATTTTCGGTATTTAAAATATAACAACAATAACATACAATTTAACTGCTTATAAATATCCAGGAATAAAGCCACTTAGCCCTTAAGTAAAATGAGTCCCTTAAGTTTGTTTATTGTTTGTTTAGAGCTCTTCCGCTCGGATACAGAACATTTAGGTTACACAGTATGCACTTGTAATAAATAAAATAATACAAAAAAAAATAAAAAAAAACGGCTTACCGGCCATTCCGTGATAAAGGTAATGTACGCTGTAGAACAGTACCTTACACATCACAAAGATGACAATGCATAGAAATAAATAAATGAGTATACATTCTGTAAACCGCAAATTCAGTGGACAAAAATGGGGTCGTCGTATACATTTTGTACGGAGGAAATTGCACCATGTTCAAGTGAAATACGATTTGTTAGAAGAGCCATCATATTTGAACATAAACAACATTTCTTTATAGAAACTACCTAGATATATTAGAAATCTAAATAAATATACTGAAGTGACGAAGTTGTTCAGAATCCTTGATGTTCCTGTGCGGTTTGTGCGGCTTGATCCTTGAGACGACCGGTGGCAACAATAAGCAATCCGAATAAAACTAAGTGATATTTAGTGAAAACATGGTTTGAAGTGTAATTAGACATGTGCATTCTGATATCTGAACGAACACTTGCCCAAATTAAAAACGGTATTCGAACGAAACGGATTAGCTAGTGGTCAGGTTCTTTGACAATCACTCCTTGTTATTATCAATGAGAGATCACCTACTAAAGTTGGATGACGCGTTAAAGCATAGACTTCTTCGGATGATGCCATCAAGTCTTTATCGGCCAATCCGTTTCTTTCTAATGCCGTGTTTACTTTGCCCAAGTGTACCTCGGCACAAAACCCTTCCAAAGATGTATTAGTGTGCACTAAAGGATCTAAGAAATTTGGAATGAACTCCTCTTTGGTGACATTCGCCAAACCTATGGTTTATAGTGTTGTGGTTAACAGAGTTTTGCAAGGAAAATTAATATCTTCACTGGTTATTTTCTACTAAGTATATAGATAATTTATTACGAATGTCTAAAAACGTAGATTGTTGCCTCTTAGTCCTAACCACGTTGAATTCGATGTCCCAGGTTTAGTTGGTGGTGATTCATTCTGAAGTGGTTTGCAGTACTTGTTTTGTTATTATTGGAGACCTAACCGAACTGTCGTACCTCAACTTATGACCTGCTCGTTCTTTACGCTTACTGACTTTACAGTAACAATGCAAGACGTAAGCTGTAATGCATGGATGTCAGTATTCTGAGATGTACTTTTCAAATGAACGCGTTTCTTTTCTGAAAAACATTTTATGAAATGAACGTTTGTAAATTATTTTTATTCAAGGACTTTTATCTCAAAGTTCATTTCTGTGATTTGAAGGTTGAGGAATAATAGTCCGTTTCAAAATAGGTACCTAACAGTAGTTCAAGATAACAAAGTTATTCAATTTTATAGAGCTTTCATAATCATCGCAACTTCGACAAATTGACTCATATTCATGCTCTAAGCTCTTGGAAACAGTAACTGCGGGCGAAACGAGGTCTCATCTTAATAGTTCAAAAAGATTCAAAATATTTTTGGACCTCACTTTTGATCTCAATCATCATAGGCGAGGATATTTTTACAAAATGTTATTTTATGGGTTCTTTCATTATTTGTGTGGGTAGACAAATAATGTTAAGTTCTGTAGGAAGATAATTATTCGTATTATTTTGTGAAGCTTACATGTAAGTAAATTTATTTATAAATTATTAAAATGAACCGAGAATATTAAGTTATTCAAGAATATTCGGAAGAAATTTGAGTTTGTTATCACAGAGAAATGTCGTTTCAGATGTTGCATAATATAGTACATCCGCATGATCATAAATACTCACAAAGTCCCTTTTCAAAACTTAATTATGGAGACGACAATACAGAGGTAAAGGAGAACGGCGAACATAGGGTTGGAGGATTTGATAAAAAGACAAACCAACTATCTAACCAATAATTATTTCTCAATATAACAAATATTGACAGTAATTCAAGCTCCAACTTAACCATTTACCGACCATTCTTCTGACCGCGGGTGAACGTTTGCTCGCTTATCAACGCTTAACTCCTAGATCTCATAGGAGTAGATAGGGTAACAAAGATGGTGTCGTTTTGTTATGATATTCGCAATGCTACTAAAAACACGGTCTACACCATGAATGTATTGATTAGCATGTTCTCCTGATTCAGTTGTTTGACTCAGCAGTGGTATCATGTTTGACCTCTGGCTCGCTCTGTCCGTGGGGAGGGGGAGGGGGGGGGGGGGGCAACGAGGGACCAAGCCGCTTTTTCACGTGCACATAATTTGAATAGCTATTTTGTTGAATTGGATCATATTCTGAAGTCTGATCGATGGCCGTGTTTATGATCGACAGGTATCCCCCCCCCCCCCCCCCCCCCCCGCCGCAACTCCCACACACACACCATCCGAACTCTCCCAAGGGGAAACTTCTGGAGGTGACGAGGGCCCACGAAGAGTTGGGGGGGGGGGGGGAGGGGGTTGTGGCTGCATCTGACATTATATCATGTAACCTATCAATACCGGCACCAAGACCTGTTTTCTTTTTGACATGCAACCCTACTATGTTTTACCTTCTAAACTTTAATATTAACGATATTAACTTTCTTCTACGTATTTCGTATAAAATCAGATTTTAATTAGTGAATAACTGATTTTAAAGCAATACTGCGTTCGACCGGATAGCTGAAAAGTTGGGTTGTCATTAATTTCGTTTGTCCAAAAAGTTAGTTACGATCCAGAGGAAAGTTGAGTTCTAATTTAATTGGGAAAGAAGTGAATAAAGCAATACTTGGCCGAATAAAAAATGAACGCTGAACAAGTTTGAATGACTGCTGATCAGGTTCCATAACAATCAATGCTTGTTATTATCAATGAAATAAGTGGTCACCTACTACAGTGAGACAAGGAGATCGCATAGACAGACTTCGGCTAGTGCGATCTAACATTTTTCAGTCAAATCAAATTTGTTAAGCGATTATTTTTGTTTTTCCGAGTTACGTAAGCTTGCATGTGTGAACATGTTCGGTAATTTCGTCCGTATTTTTTTACACTTCTCGGACACTAAATAATGTTAATCATAAAACGTTTAACTCTTATGGAGTTCCAATGTAACTTGCTGCATTCTGTTTTACAGTCACTTTAAAGGGGCCTTTTAGGCGAATAAGTGCAATGTTGAAACCGGACTGGTCTAACCGCAGCGGTAAAAACGCATTGACTCCAGTCTTAAACTCATCTAATCCCACGGCTCCAATCATCAGCATAACATAATCCAGGGTCGAGATGATTTGCCTTGGAATTTGATTGATTTCACATTTGGTGGCAGCAGTGGGATTTTAACACTCGCTCATTGCAATACTGTTATTTGAGATCCAGGAGTGCGAATATCAATCTATTGTAGTTCTCTGTTAAAAATTACATCCTAGGCAGCTTTTAACTTTTTCTGAAATGTTGAATATAATTCAGAATTCTTTTTGGAGTTCAATGTAAATTTTTGTGGACTTTTTGTGGACTTTCCTGTACTGTTTATAATTTATATGTATCCATCACCTTTTGTATCTTGTATCTCATCTGTGCTGATTTTCATGTGGAAAATCGGGAATTGGAGTTTAATTTTGAGATTTTATACATGCCATACTAAGTACAAAGATTCTATCAAAGTAATTAATATTCCTTTCCGTGAATCACCGAGAGGGATATTTTTGTGGTACAACTAGGAAGACTAGACGATCACGTGGTGTGTCCACGAGCCCCCCCCCCCCCCCTGTCGTCTTTGTACAGGTCCTTGTCATCCACCTGCCGATATCTCCCACATAATATCACTCTCAGGCGGCAGGAATCAGCTGGGATTGAGCTGTGGGTCACGTGCTCGGCGAACACGTGACTGATCACGTGATGAAGCAAACCGCCACTTAGTGACAAGTGGTGCTGGCAGGATTCGTGCACTGTTTGAGACGTGAAATTACAACCCACCCCCACTGTGTTACGTTCACGTGACTGACAGGGAAGATGAAGAGAGGAAGAGCGCATGATAAGAAATTAATCAAATACATCAGATGAATGATTTCAGTGTTTCCAGCCCAAAACCAAATATCGAACATATCAAATTCACTTCCTAAATGTCGGAATGGACCTACGCAATGAACGAATCCCGATTCTTCGGGTTACCAGTTAACCTCTAGGCGTATCTCAATCAGCTGTTTGTTGTCGCTTCTAGTCTGACATCAAATGCAACACAAAGATTGAAGCTTGACTCAGACCACGTCATTCTCCGTACAATACTCGCAAGGACGCACTTAAAACTACACGCGGCGCTAAAATATCAACTGGTACAACAGGGCCGGTAAAACAAAAGATCCTGTTGGTCTGTTTTTTAATTTTATTGTCCTTACATTGTCATCACTTAATAAGTGTTACGCAATGTCACAATACTTTATTATAATTTCTCAATGTGCCCGAAACTGCAAACCTGGGATTTTGCTCCTGATGGAACATCTGTAATCGAAAGCGATTCAGTTTGCACGATAGGTAAACCCATTACCAGCGACCAGCGACCGAATTCATTCCGGATCTTGCGTAATGGTGTTACAGAATAACCCCCCTGGGCCCAAGATAGTGTGGATGGACCTCGCCCACCTCCCTCCCACCCCACACCCACCCACTGACAAGAAAACAACTTGGAACCGGGCGTTAGTTCGAATATAATGGCCGTGTTGAGGTATTCAACACGTTCATTCGTTATACATAACAAAAATAACTCAACATAAAAAAACAAGTGACTCGTTTGGGTACTTTCATTAGAGGTTTTTCATAAAATTCATAGAAGATGCAGTGTTGGTTTGTATGACATTAAAATTTGTATTTGTCTTGTATTGGGTATAAGATACAATATAAAAAATAAATCATGCATTTATTAGTCGACACCAGACTTTAAAAAATATTATTGTCATGTGCTGATTTGACCCACCACTGGCACTTGGTCCCGGTTTTGGGTCAGTTATTGGAATATTTTTGAACTAAAATATGTTATTGTCTCATCAATTAGAAAGGTTTATGTGAAGGGCGCATGTTAATATCAGTCGCATTGTGATATTTATTGATAATTAAGAGACACCACACATTACTTTGCCAATAGTGTGGCATTGACACGCGGAGCAAACAAGTTTCTTTTTTGAGTTATAATAACTAAATCACTGGCATGTCAGTTGGTACAAAAAACTTTGTCATTGAACTTGAGATCTCAATTCTTCCCATTGCGCAATCTGTTTTATTTTATTTCTTTAAATTTTAAAATTGTACTTTAATATAAAAACAATATTTTCAGAGAGAAAACTTTTATTAATAATAATAAAACACTGTCATTATAAAATGATTGCCACTTGGACACAGTATAGCAATAATATCAAATAAGAATAACAATTTATAATTATGAACATGAAGTGAAAATAACATGAAACAACCCTATACAATAAAACAATTGGTAAATATACAAATAACTTTGAAATTACTAAAGATTATGAAGCCAATGACGTTGATGAAAATGATGAGGATGATGATGATGATAATTTATTAGAAGTAAAATGCTAATATGGACTATAAAGATGATTACGTAAAATGGAAATGGAGCCCTTGAGTGACTGTGCAAGTGTGCAATTGTGCAATGTGTGATTGTGATACTGTGCAATGGAAATATTAAATCTAATGTTCATAGGTATTAAGGAGTTTGGTTTGCGCCAGTGTGAAAATTACACATTAATTTTTCACAGTTTTCTCTCTCTTCAAGTGTTGATAGAGTTGTTAGAATTATATAAGAAAAATATTCTATTATTTTAAATCTCTATTGTTAGAGATTCAATAACACACTCGCGAAGACAATCAATATATTCGTAATATTGCCTAATTTCTCCGCATTTTATTGCAACAGGAGGAAACAAGAAAATCAAAACGTATTCTTTTTCTCAGGCGCTTCAGGAATTATTTTTTTCCACCGTTTTCAAAAGATGCCAAGAGTCAATCAACAATCAATATATTCGTAATATTGCCTAATTTCTCCGCATTTTATTGCAACAGGAGGAAACAAGAAAATCAAAATGTATTCTTTTTCTCAGGCGCTTCGGGAATTATTTTTTTCCACCGTTATCAAAAGACGCCAAGAGTCGATTCCAGCATTCACCAACCCCGTGAATCACACTTCAACGTGATAAATAAGTGGTCCCTAAATATGTTAATTTGAACAAAATTAAGGTAATTTTATTGGCTGACCCACAACTGGTACCCTGATCCAGGACTGGAACTTTACCTTATATATGCTAGTTCTTTTAATATTATTAATCATGAAGTATTTGTCGATTAAGAAATTAACTTATTCAATATAATATAATATAATATAATTTATGGGCGTTCCAAACACTTTTCTTGTGTAATCCTATCTTCATTGCAAAGTGAGTCTTATGGCAATCCATTGTTCAATGTAAATGGATTAAGGCTATTATTTCGGCTCTTTGAGTGAGTGACAGATGAAGACCTAGAATGTCAATTGTTTTGGCGTGAGTTAGATTCCTGGGGAAGTGCCCAGATGCCCAAAGGCTGAGCGTTGTGATCTTGATTAATCTCGAAGATCACAGGAGTCGGATGTTGGAATAGTTCCAATAACGTGAACGGCCGACCCTCCTTATCACTATATTATACATATACTTATCTTCCTGTCCCCCTGTATTTACTCTCCACTCACATATCGACACTGCACGGCCGATAATGCAGGACCCAAAATACTAACTTAAAATCCATTCACTGTAAGATTGATGCGACCTTAAAAACTTATGTCAAGCCATAATCATTTAGCTCAGTTTTGAATACGATTTAATGGCTGTAAAATATCTGTAATGATATTTATAATGTTAATAAATTATTTTCAATAGATTACTGGATGTCTATCTAATAAATGGGTTGACTTTATGTTTCAATGTCGATCATTCTTACAGTTAATGGATTTCAGCAAATTTATTTGGCGACAGGAAAAACATAACTCTGCTGACGCAACGCATATACACCTCTTTTCATTGAATCTTACAACATACTGACTTTAAATGGCGATATGTTATGACTGTAAAGAGGATAGCATATTAAATCCTGGAGCACAATTAATGTGTTATTGAAATTGATTAATTCATTCCCCTTCTTGCACTTAGACATTGCAATTTTATCGTTTAATTTTTTCTGGTTTTAATGCGATTTTATATTTCTATTGAGTTATTTTGAAATAAGTTATGGGATGTAAACAAAAGTACAGATGTGATTGAAATATAAACAGCTAACGATATGCTTAAAACGTTATCTCTAGGAAATACAGGTTTTCAAATAACGTATTTTCTTTGTTGACCCCGCAAATATCCTTGATTATTTTGTCCACTTCATGATAACAAATGATACATTATTGCATTATTACATTTTTCCATCATTTAATTAAGACATTTTCCAATATGCCCCTAATCCTCGCAAAAGAATGTCCATATTGAAATATCCGTTTTCAGTGAACAAACAAGACAAAGACCTCAGTATACTTGCAAAATAACTATATTACCTAAAATGCTACAATGTTATTTCAGAGCGAAACCTGACATTCATCCCGTGTTGATATATTATGGGAAACTGGTTAACAATTTCTGAACGCTACCACAAATTTCTCAAATTGGTAATTCTGAAAAAAATTAATTCTCGTATTCACAAAAAATATTTACAGCAATAAACGTACAAAGCCGTGCCAAAAAACTGCAGACTCATAATTTAAGCGATGTTTCCGTTTCGACACCTTTCGTCTCGGTTCTCTTTCTATTTATTTGTTGTTTTGTTGGGTTACGAGTCGCACTGGTTCTTTGATCGAGCTGTGAATGGGCATCGGTAATTGCTCGGTAGTTGATTTTAAAGAAAAAAAGGTTATGCACAATATAGGTTAAAGTGACCATGTGACCCATGTGACACATGAGCCATGTGTCCAATGAAGTTAAACAGTTTCAACGTCATCAAGACAAACATATTATTTTTGTTGAAGAAAATAGGCCGAGAACTTCAAACAAATTTTAAGGTCTAAATTTAAATATAAATATATATTATTTTGAAATTTGAAACTATTTTGAAATGGGGTGTTAGAGTTCAGATTCAGATTCTTTATTTGTCAATTGACCATAAACATGATATTTGACATCGTCAAAGAAACAATATATTTTACATATAACCGTTAAAAAAAACAGGGAACACAAGAAATCAAGTAATGTTAATATTAATTCAAACAAAATACTATATTAACCCTTATACACTAAATATGATCATTATGATCAAATGTCAAGAACTCATCAGTAGAATAAAAACAATTTTTTTTTAAATAAGAAACAGTTTTAAATTATTTAAAAATATGTAACCTATCGTAGTCAATTTTACTCTTTAAATGTACACTTAACTTATTATAAAACATAACACCAACCGATAAACCGATAATTATCTATCTTATATAGATAGAGAGTTTGTAGTGTTTTGTAATTATTTATGTGTGATTATTAAAAAGACTCTAAAGCAAGTATTTGTATTTATTTTATTTATTTTATTCATTATACCCGCAGATTTATACAAGTAAATCCATGATTCAATACATGGACAAAATATGATTTTAAACTACATGGATTTCGTTGTTGAACGTGCCAGTGCTTTTTTGAAAATTTTATGTGTACAAACAGATAATAAATAATGTTTCTAGAAACCATTCTCAAAGATTCACTGTCTCTTCTAATCGTTAGCTGTGTGAGAAAAATGAATACCTTACATATTTAGTAATTATTAATACCTTCACACTATTTTCTTAACTTCATAATTTTTTATATCAATTGATTTATTAATTCTGTGTAATTTTTTGGCAACTATTGTCGTTGGCAGAGTGTAAGATAAAAATAAAATATATCCATGTTTTTAATTGATTTGAAAACATTATAACTTTTATTATACATTATTATGTTCGGTGAGATCTGTATGATACTGGACAAATATGTAATTGAATTCGAGTGATTAAGGATCAATTAGCCCGTGCATGCACTTAGGAACCTCCGGCTGCAGTTGCGCCCGCCTACATTGTCTTAAATAGTCCGTTACAGCGCTTGTTGCACTGCAACGCTCGATTTCAGATGACAGTTCCCGTGTTTTTCATCGTGCGCTGGCATTGGTGTTTTCTGGCTTCCACCCAGAAACCGTGTCTTAATTCTATCAGGTCTGTGGTGTTGGAGTCCACTGCGAAACCTCGAGCATTTATTCCCTAGACATATTTACCATACAATTCTTCACTCGAGTTCTTTTCCCCGAGACTTTTTGTAAACATGATTTGGGTAATTGCTTGTTTAACATACCTACGTATGATGGTCATTTGGATGTTCTTTGACAAGTAAATGGTGTTGAAGAGTGTGTTTGTTTTGGCCACATGGTTTGCAATTCAAGTTTTATTGTTCGTTTTGTGACAGACCTACGTATTATGTTAAATTGTTTTTAAAAAGAGCATCCAATGTGCAAATCTACCATTACTTAAATATGCACACAATGATTTTAATTATGATTTCTCTTTCTTTTTAGGTGAGTATTGATTTTGAATCAATTGTCAGGAATGTGGCGAACTGTGCAAGTATACTTTTGCCGTGCTGAATATTGTGAGTAAACTATTTTTATTTTAATCTCATTTCAGCCGCAGTCGATACGCCAATTAACTTCCAGACATTTTTTTGGCACCAGAACGATCATATGGTGTATCTTATTCGTGATTAATATTTTGTCGTATTGTAAGATCATGTCTTGTTTAGTATTGGTTGCCGCCGATAATTTGTCACCTGTCACTGTTTCTAAATTTGACGAAGATGGCCAAGACGTGGATGAGATTTGCTTGCTTTCCCCGCTGCATCTTGTGGCAAACGGATATGCTGATGAGATGCGAAGACTACATCACTGATCTTTATTAGTTTGTTGATCCTTTCGTAATGTGGGGGAAGGGTTATTTTTAAACGACAGTCGTAAGATATACGTGTGATCTTTTCATCCCGCGATTGAATCTCGAAAATAAAACGTACACTTTATACCGATTTAATTTATTCCATGTTATTTTTGATATGAAAAATTGCCGGACGTGAATTTAATGGCAAGGATCGCCGATATTGTGGCGAACAAGAGTCTGCCAAGTTAGATTTAAACCAACACATTTTTATTTAATTCCTAAGAAAACTCAATTTTCCTATGTTTTTCTTTAACTTTCTAAGTAGGTAAATGTTGTTAATAATTTGTCACAACAAGCGAATGAAAATGAATGTCTAACAGTTTGCTGTTAGTGTGATAAAATCACCAAATTAATTTTATTCGTAATTAATACCTGATCTTGAAATAGGACCATGCTTTAACACCTAGCTGACATCCTAATGGCATTTTCGGCATTTATGAATTTAGTCAAGAGAAAATAAATGAGGCCTTCCAAAAAAGTTGTAACATTTTCTCAAATAAAGTTAGTCAAGGGAATAAATTAGGCAAACGAGTTGCCTTGGACTACGCAAACTGTTAAGAAGAGTGAAACGATGAACATCTAGGTTTCCTTGACTAGGAATTGTTTGGTAAATTCTTGGATAAGTGTCAAACTCTCATATATATGAGGTTACTTACTTCTAAGGCGTGGTCAAACCTACCCTCAAACGATCGAACTACAAATTATTGATTGTGCCATCACATTAAAAGAAAGTTTACAACCCATCAATAGTTTTTATAATTTGGCGTTTCCATTTGATTAACGATCACGTGGCATTACTTTAGTTTATTTTATATAATCAATTTGACCAATCTTTTATCCAGATTACCATTGATGTTTATCCTCGGCTACTAAATTATGAATTGACGAAGAAATCTAATTTCAAGATATTAATTTTCAACATACCCTGCTTTAAGATTGTTTAGGATGAAAATTGTGCTGTTTTATGCAACACATGTTTTGCTAAATGTATATATTCTAGTGAACCTCGAAACTTATTTTTTTAAAGTATGTGATGATTTCTATGATTTCTATCATGTATTGTTGTAACAGACCTGTATTTTAAAATCTCTTATTGACTACTACATTAGGAGCAATTCCATTTCATTTCTCTTGCAACTATGAAAATCTGTGCATCTGTTAATATTTTCATTATGGCTTCATCCAGGTGTGTCAATTCAATTAATTTGAGTACCGCTTTTTTCCTTGAATTCAACCTGAAACATCTGCATCTCCACATAATGTCACTAGATTATCAGCTGAAGTTCAGTCTGTATGTGACAGCCAGATTCGCGTTCACTCGAGTATATTTCATATTCAAACGTTGGTGGAAGTATTTAGTGGCATTTGTTCGAAGGAACTGAAGCCTACTATTCAAGTTCGCAACCGATTCGCAACGTCATCTTTTTTAAAATCATATTTTACATCAATGCAATGCATTCAAAATATATAGTTGATTTCTAATTGAAATTGTTCATAGTTATTCGTACCCCTTCCATGATTTGTAAGTCTTCCGTAAGCACATGATTTTGGATAAAACCATTTTAGATGAAAAAATTGCCGCACAATTGAAATATCCAATGTATTTAAATATGGTGTTCTCTTCTATTCTTCAACTAAATCAACATTTATGGATTTAGTTGTCCGCAACGCAATGAATGACGCATAAAATATTTCCGAAGTATTATAATGGCATTACGTAAAACTTGGAATATATTATTCTAAAAATAAATTGTATTGAATGAGCTTGAACTCGGATAACGCAAGGCAGAAATTTGCCAGAGTCTATAACCGTGCCAAACAAAGTGAAATCACAAGTGCCTATTTTCCAATTTTTTTTCTCTTTTTCTCACAATAAATATCACAAGGACAGAAGCAACTCAATTTGATGACAGTCACGTTAACGTTTAAAAATAAATATCATCCGTTTCACGCTAATAACAATGTCGGTGTTGGAAGAAAAAAGTTTTCATTTTGTGTCCATCAATCTGAATTAAGAGAACGGCCATGCATCACAGGCGTCACAAAATGTGCTGGGACGAAACAAAATGGCTTCGCGTGTCGCGATCCACGACGGTGCTGTTTGTGTGTTATGCCCCACGATAATCCTCGTCATTGGTCAATATCATTCACGTAAGCAGTTACAAACATTAGACCCAAATTAAATCCGAAATTATTTTCAAAATGCATGGGTATGAATGTACTAGTATAGGCAAACTTAATGGGACCATTGACCAAATGCGCTATTAGTTAATTGGTACACTGCTGTACACTGAAATTGGCCCGCAGTCAATGTTCAAGTGGCACTACGGCTAGTATTTATTTATTTATTTATTTATTTAAAGTAATTTTTCGGCCCTGAACTCACACTAGCAATCTGGCCTTTGTGCCAAAAAATTACATTAAAATAAATGTAAAATACTAGCCGTAGTGCCACTTGAACATTGACCGCGGGCCAATTTCAGTGTCCAGGAGTGTACATCAGTGACGCTGCATCAGCAATCGAGATTTCGCAATGTCAGAGCTTAGCAATTTGCATTCCGAGTTGCATGAGTGTCCAGCAATGTGTGCGTTATGTGTGCGTTTAGTTAGCGCCTTCTAATTGCAGTGTAACGTCTCGAGGTCCTGATGACATAATTGAGCGAGGATCTACAGGCGAGGAAACTATGGTGGATCTAGTCGCTACCTCATATTGTCAACACTTAGCCTAAATAGTTAACTAGGCTGCCGTAGATAATGTCGCCCGGGGGGTTTTAACACCGTTCGTTCTCATATAGGGAACCGAAGGCGAAATAAATAATTGACAAATCATTAACCGTACAACCAACCGCCCAATCCCAGAGGCCTATTTTATTTGGATACAGTGTGATTATTGGGGAGATATATTTCCGTTGTCGATATACATTTTGCTTGCCGTAGTTCCCATTAATCATATGTATCGTGATAATATATAGAAGTACTGAAATAGTATTAAATAAATACACGTGTCGTAGTCGTAGCTACTAGCGCAGTGTCAGCTGTACTGAAGGTAAATTCAAAAAAATATTTTTCCAAATTTCGTAATAACTGTTTACATCTCTAAATTATTACCAGTGTGAAAGCTAGGAAGGTGGAAGGACGGAAGTCCATTTCAATGATTCTTGAGGTGAGCTCATAAACCAGTAATTCTGTCTTCATCCATTCGTATTTGTGATGTGATCGTGATATGAGTCATTGTGAAAGAGAATACACTGTATTTGTTGACACGTCACTCATATGGCGATTGATAAAGCTTGATGACATCATTCCAAAAGTGTACAGCGCAAAATAAAAAAAACATTTACTATCGCCCTTCTACTTCTGAGGAGATACAGATGTTTGTAGTTGTCATCGAGTCAATTTTTGGAATAGAAATACAACTTCTTGGTCAAACACGCCACTAAGTTTAAAAAAATGCCATTTTACCGTCTTGAAATCTTATTGCCGAGATTTGGCACTAAAGCTACTGTTCAAGTTCAAGAACCAAATCATTTTCAGGCTTCAGGGGAGGGGAAAACTCCCCTTTGAAAGAGAAAGAGTTTTGAATTTGGATTCATAAACGCGTTATGTATGTAAGTTTGGCGTAATAATTGAATGAAATGCAGGATACTGAAGACGAGGGAGGTGTGTCCTACTTGAAGCTTCGTTATGCCCGTTTATCATGTACTATTGAGAACTTTTCGCGCTTTCCTTCCGATCCTAATCCAATGTAGATGTACATAATCCATGGGCAGCCATTCAACCAACTTGCTGGCTATGTTGCCCTTTTTTATTTGGCTATTTACCACTTTTGTTTCGTTTCTATTCCACTCTTGAAACTTTTTCGCTAACATTGATATGTATTGTTGTGAAGCACGTGAACATTATATTATGTATATTTTTTATGTAAAAAAAAAATGGGCTACCGGAAGCCTTCAGCTTGGGCTGTACGAGACCTCGTTATACTCTTACCCTATACGGTACGGATGCATTGGACTCGTACATTCACGGCCAATGCAGGTGCACTAAACCGTTCCTTCTATTAGTATTCGATTCGCTACTTTTATTGCATTTGTAAGATATCACTTCTACTTTTTCTGATCCTCGGTCAGTAGCAGCCCTGGGGTGCGATCACATAAAATGATAACTTCCTTGTCACGCTGACAAGACCCTAGAAGGCCGTGAATAACATTGAGATGAGAAGCTCACCGTGACAAGAAAGTTATCATTTTTTGTAATCCTATCCCTGGTATTGATATTTGTCTTTATTTGATAACACATGCATTCTTTAAATCTACAAGTACATTCCTGCAATTTCACTAGTCCTATAGCTCCATCCATGTCACTGGTCCTAGCTCCATCCATGTCACTGGTCCTAGCTCCATCCATGTCACTGGTCCTAGCTCCATCCATGTCACTGGTCCTAGCTCCATCCATGTCACTGGTCCTAGCTCCATCCATGTCACTGGTCCTAGCTCCATCCATGTCACTGGTCCTAGCTCCATCCATGTCACTGGTCCTAGCTCCATCCATGTCACTAGTCCTATAGCTCCATCCATGTCACTAGTCCTATAGCTCCATCCATGTCACTGGTCCTAGCTCCATCCATGTCACTGGTCCTAGCTCCATCCATGTCACTGGTCCTAGCTCCATCCATCCATGTCACTGGTCCTAGCTCCATCCATGTCACTGGTCCTAGCTCCATCCATGTCACTGGTCCTAGCTCCATCCATGTCACTGGTCCTAGCTCCATCCATGTCACTGGTCCTAGCTCCATCCATGTCACTGGTCCTAGCTCCATCCGTCCATATGTCTGCCCTGAACGTGTTCATGTATACACAGGAAATAACGTTAGGCACTGACTGGATATCCCGTCTCCACAGTCTCCATTCCTCTGGAGAATTATTTGATATTTGTGTTGACTGTTTCAAGTTAATAAATTGGTATTTACTCTTCTACTGACGGCCTCTCTCCTCCCAAAGAGAATGATTGCCGGCATGGCGATGTAACCCCCCCCCCCCCCCCCCAGGCGTGTGTACTCTGTGTCGGTCTCGTGCTCAGAAGTGCCAGGTTCAAGTCTCCGTCGAGGGTAATTCCGCGTCACAGGTGACAAGGATTGTAATTAACTAATGAAACCTAACGCCGGCCACCCGTCCTTTTTACTTGCCTCTTTGCCGGATTCGGTGCGCTCTTAAAAGTCTCGAATATCACGAAGCTCGAGTAACGGTTGTCTCCAAGCTCATTGGAGACGCTTCGTTCTGAAGTCCTTAGAATGAGGTCTAGTGGCAGGGAATCGCGTTACTGCGCTAGTTTCCTTCAAATCAAATCGTTACAATTGAAACGTGATCGAAAACGTGCACCCTTTATAATAAATTATAGATCTGAAATGAAAGCTTATTGCAATTGTCATACATGTAAATCATTTCTGTGTATCAGATGTAGATGGCCGGATGTCCATGTTCTCGATTTTGCGTTGCACACTTTTCAATGATGTAATAAATAGCTCTATCAATCGGCATTTGACTCTTGTCAACAAATACCTATTGAAGTATTCTCCTACACAATGACTGTTGTCAACATTACAAAATATATAATTGGATGAAAGCAGAATACTGGTTGTTGAGCTCGCCTCAAGAATGATTGAATTAACTTTTGCCCTTCTACCTCGGAGGTACAGATTTATTTCTGCGCAAATGTGCTATCATGTCATACTTTTTTATAATATGATTATTCTTTAGTCCGTCCAAGTACAAGAGATTTCAGCAATAAAAGATGCTTGCATTATTCTCATGAAATTAGAACCCTTCCAATTCGTTTTCATTTTGGAGTCACATGTCACACTTTTTATACATTTAAGTTACGTAATATTGAAATGTAATTATTATTGTTCTTTAGTCCGTCCAAGTACAAGAGATTTCAGCAATGAAAGATGCTTGCATTATTCTCATGAAATTAGAACCCTTCCAATTCGTTTTCATTTTGGAGTTCCTTGATCGTCACGTCTGTTAGTATTTTTTGTTCTCCCGCGACTAAGCTGGCGATGTCCTCTAAATTGGCCGTTCGGCGGCGCTTCTCTCCCCTGGGAGTGATACTCGCCCGCAAAACACGGTCTCTGCCGCTGGGTTCCCTTTTTATCTGGCGACATATCCGCGCAATCATGCTGCACGTCAGGTGCCGGCGCCAAGCAGTTAGCAAGCGCCATGGAAGCCACACAAATTACGCGTTAGAACAAAATAAACATTCGCTCCTGTCCTTGCCAATGCTGAGCGTATAGGTATGTGATAAGACAAAGTACTCATAACATCTGTACTCAGAGGAGCGCTGGTCTCCACAAATATCTCGTTCTCATCAGGATAGGATCATTTTTATGTAAATTTGTGTATTTCTTCAAATCTAGGGCACATATGTTTGCTTACTTCACAGCAGTTTTGGATGGTTCTGACTGAATTGGATTAGAGTTTACGGAGTCTTTATAGCTACTAAGACAAAAAATCACGAAAAAGAGGGTTCAAATTGATGATTTTATTGCCCAGTTTTTAATTTAATTTAGATTCCCATTAACTTATTGTTTTATATCTACAATCACTCTAAACTAAACCAGGTTGAACAGAACTGTTCCGCTACGGATAAAACTTGGGAGTTGTTTATTTTTCTTCGAGAATGGCCTGACATACTGTTTGGATTACTTTTACATAGCCACATCCTGCGCATTTCTGACAAAGAGCATTTTCCCGGCGCTTTTCTATTTCCCCGATTTCTTGTCGACTAATCGATTGGAAAGTTTCGGTAAGTATTTTACATCCATGCAAGAAAGAACTTGTGAGAGAAGACCAACAATAAACTTTTTTGCACTTATCTAATTGGAAGAAATTGAAGAACTGACGATAATTTACTGTAGATTAACTTTAAATTGATATTAATTATTCGAAATTAGGTAACTAATTTGTAACTCATGGATTGGATTTGAAATCATAGTCCTTATCAATACAGCACATATATTCATGAAGCTGGCATAACTTCCTCAAGTCAAATAGCAATGTCATACGCAATTCCAATTTTCGCTTTAATCAATTGAGCAAATCCAGCCATCTGCGACAAACCGAACCCCATTTATGATCAAAACAATATAATTAATTAAAATAACAATTATTTTCTCAAATGAATCTCTCACCCAATGAATCCCGCCTGTACGTATAGATGGAGTGAATGAAATGCTGGCTCATAGTCGTAGACTTCCGAGCTACCTACATGTAGATTCAACAGCTACATGTAGACTCAAAAGCTACAATACATCGTGTAGTCGACAGTAGAATTATGAACACAAGCGCGTAATTATAAATTCTGTGGTAAAATTCGTGCCTCTGGTGTAAAATATTTCTTGTTTCGACACATTTACAATTACACTGCTTAATTGGAAAGTACTATTACTTTAGTGATTAAACATATGCCACAGGTTCATGTCTTGTAAAAAACTGATTTTTCTATTAAGTACATAATATATCAGTAATGGCTTTCTAATTGACGATTTTTTCTGAAGTTTTGTGATCAGAAAAATTAATGCTTATGATGACGTGTAGAGGCGTATTAATGGTAAACTCAAGAAGCAAATTTTCCTTCATAATTTCTATGTATTTATGAAATATTGCTTTCTTTCCTATTCCTGTTACATCCGTTACGATTTTCTCAGTTAATTTCTAATATCAAGTGATTTTTAATTTATTCTCGCCATCCTTCCGGACTCTTCTTAACGTGAATTTGTGAATGAGAATGGTAAAGGTAATGTCTTCATTATCGACCAATCCAAGTCATGCGAGACAGTGAGAGTGAAGGAGTGGAAGGAGTGGAAGGAGTGGAAGGAGTGGAAGGAGTGGAAGAGTAGAGAGCGTGTACATGGCCATATCACAAGCACTTTACTTATTATGTTAGTGTCAAGTGTATTCCCCTATGACCTAATTAAAACCTGGGTGATATTGAAAGAAAATTGTGACGAGCATTGCCTGCTCGCCAAAGCACAAATCGTATCTCTTTGTTCTTACATAGAATATGTTGAAAAGTTTGTTATATATTTGAGGTGAATTTGCTTTCTTGGCGAGCTCCATTTAAATTATTTGTTATATATGAGTGAATGAATCACGATAAGCTCAGCAAAGTGGGGTAATAGGAACAGGGAAAGCCGAGTTTGTCATTGTGTTAAAAAAGTTTCCGTTCTTTCTGGTAAGTTCGCAGTGCTTGAAGCTGTGATGATAAAGAGTTCGGGAGTCGACATGCGTCCTCATAATAGCGACTTATGCTTAAAGTTTGCTCCGCCGTCAATTAGTTGGTGTCGCCATCGCTGTGAATCCTGCCTTGGTCGCGGGCCCCGGACGTGTGCATTCGCAATGTATCACTCAGCCGGCTTCCATAAGCTCTTTGACGTAGAAATTAGACTTTGATTCTCTTGACTTTCTAGGAAAACACTTGCATTAACGCATAGAAAAGCGACCTTAGCCGGGCATACAATATAATACCTCTGTTGAGTTGAGATATCTATCTTTATATAGACTCGGGACATTTATCAATATCAAAGTTGACCAGTCTTTAAGTTTGTTGGATTTTGCCGAGAATTTTGTACAATAAAATGTTTTACTTCATGATATAGAAAAGGTTCAATATGATCCGACTGTATTAGTAATTTTTATCTTTTAACCAATCGGAACAGTTTTTCGAAATAGAGATTATTCTTGAGTTTACATTTAAATATTTGTGCCCAATTTCAGCTTGAGCAGAAAAACGGTGTGACGTCCTATACTGAGCGAACGATCGAAAAATCAAAGAAAATCAAAACGAAGTGACCAAAATGTCAAAAGGAGACCCTCCCTCTGCTTGAACTTATTTTATTATATTTTATTTCCTATTACAACGTTACTGTCCAATGTATATATATTTTTTAAACTTCTCTTTTCGTTTGTTGCAATATGCTACCTCTCGCCACTTTTCATGAGAAGCATTTCATCTCTGGGATCCAGCACAGCATCTCACGTACATTTACATTACCCCATGCAGTTACTCTTTCCACGCATCCCTTTGTGCCCCCTCCCCCTCCCTCCCTCCCTCCTTCCCAACAGTAAATCTCCTGTGTCACATTTCCCCACATTATCCCGTCGCACCTTTTTTCGCACACCTATCCAATCAAGCCGTTCTCTTTTCCCCGAACGACTTATCTTCATTCCCGACTGTAACTTATCCTCTTCCATGTTCATCTATTTGCTATTATTCTCCCTTCAACTGTACATCCAGTCATAGCATTAGCATCACTTTCTACCTTTCTTCATTTTATATTTCCCTGCTCTTTTTTTCAATCTTCTCCCCCCTCCCCCTCGTTTGATCTTTCTCCATTTCGCAGTGACTCTCTTAGACATTTGGCAGCAGCAGATCGATTTGCACTCGTGTCCTGGATAACGATGGTTGGTGGGTGGTGGCCGGCGGGTGAGGGGGAGGGTAGGTAACTTAAGCTAGTGACTGCGCTAAGGGGGTGGGGGTGAAGGGGAAGTTCAGGTGAATGCCGTGATGTCGTGAGTTCATTAATTGTGAGAAGGCGCAATGATGTTTAAACTCTCGAAAGGGACGTCTTATCCATCGATCTTTTTACAATTTTCTCGAAATAATCCTTCAATGCAGGCTATTAGAGTCGGTCTAGTTAGATTAGAGAATGAAGAGGTACTGAAAAGTTCCATGTGGATGTGTTGCATTGTGTTTACGTTTCGCCATTGCACTTGCAAAAATGATGGATTGTTTATTTGTTAATACGTTTCTCTGGCTACCTGTGGGATGTTACTCCGGTACGATTTTATGTCACCGCTAGAAATAAAGAATACTTAGTTCTGATTTCGAGTAGAGATTTTGAGGTATTTTGAAAGGAATTTTCGTCTTGTGGTTGTCGTTGTTCAAGTTTATGAAGAAAATTATTAATTTCATGATGTCCCTGTCTACTAAGTTTCAAGAGTTCTAGCTCTCCTTTGTTACGTTTGCGTTTGATGTGTAACAAGCTCCAACTTGTCACGTCTAGAAACGAATGAGGAAATCAGCAATCAGTTGTGGCATGGTGTGCGTTGCACTGCCCCATCGCTGTCCCGGCCTCCCCGTTGTCCCGGCCTCCCCGTTGTCCCGGCAACTGCACTTGTTACCCATAAATAATAAATCACATTGCCTTCACTTGCAAACTTGCTCTTTTGGAATAATTGAAGGGAACGGAAATGCACATGCCAACTCAATTCCTAACTGAACTCTGAAACTTGTTGAAAATTGCATCTCTAGTCAACGCCATGTTGAGAATGAATCACACGAAACGACCACTGCTATTAATATTATTCTGAAGAAGTATTGTAGTGAGTGAATGACATGCCTTAAGGGTTGAGAAAGCAGTGCGTTCATTTATTCCGTCCGTTTATGGCCACTATCATCCATCCCCATAACAATCGTGTGAAAACCTTAGCAATACATCTAAACAAACATTTAGAATTGGTAAGACGATTGATATTAAAAATAAATCAAACTTCTTTCATCACAAGTCCATCCAATGAGAAATGTACAAGATCATAAATGAGTGAAAAGTTGAAGCGAGAACGAGCGTTGCTGTAGCCCAAAAAGTAGACATACATGCCGTGTATGACTAGGCTGTGTGGGGCTAGCTCACCACTAATGACATAGAAAAATAGTTTGTTAAATTTTTGTAAAGGATTGTATATTTTTAATTCCATGCTCAAGATAGAAAATGGGGTAAATGGGAATGGGAAATGGTTGTGTGGTGATGTGGTGATATTGGCCGCGACCATGATCGACTGTATGCTTTGCACGCCACTGTAAGTGAATGTATCAGGGAGATTCTTCAGCTTGGATGGGGATTGTCTCTCGATTTATTATTACATTCCTCTAACAACTTACATCTACTCAGCTCGACTAGATCCTCGGCACTTGCTTAACATCCCAGATATCTTTTATCATGGTACAGATCTGCTTTTACGAATACATATTTGTACGTTTTTAAATTACATAAAGAAAACAAATTATTAGTTTTTGATTACAATGAATTAATTGATAGAGGTCTCCTTATAAATTATAGTGAATATAAAAGATGCGGTAAAAATGTTCATGGAATCACTGAACTTAAAATTGAAAAGACGGGGATTACTTCTGCTCTCATGTTGACGTGTCTTCCTTTTATATTTAAATAGTAAATTCACACTTATTATAAGGTATAAATAGATTCCAACCGTAGACCGTTTTGTTTTAACCCTTCAACAATTACGTTATCATTTTAATCTTTTTTTCATTTAAATTTAAACCGGAAGGCTGTAAAAACAGGGTTTAAAAATTCAATTCTAAAATGTGCCTATGTAAACGAAACGTATTGATTCTGCAGAGAGTCTGAATTTGATCGCGCTGTAGCCGGGGGCTGATTATATAATTCCACCCCTTCATAATCATCCCAGAGATTTCTAGTCAACAATCTCAGTCAAGATGCTGCGTTAGTTACATCTTGTTAATATTTTGTAAACAAAGTTAGACTCGTTGTTTGTAGAATAATATTTTTTTTTTATTATATCAATTAATTAACAATTAATTACCCCATCCAACTAAAGTCGGGTTGGGGGGTGGAGGTAGCTCCACCTTCCTCTAGGGCCTCCTGGGATGCCGAAGTCGGCCGGCCATTCCAACTTCTTCCCCGTCGTCTTCTTCCTCATCGTCTTCACTCTCCTCTGATTCCTCCACCTGCCGCTCCACCAACTCGTTCCATCTTTCTACATCTTCCCACCACTTCTCTCCTTCCACTCTCCTCCAATCTTCGCCTCTCTCCGCCACATCCTCTTCAATGCTGTCCATCCACTTGGTCCTCGGACGCCCAGCCTTCTTTTTCTTCACTTGTCTTCCCTTCTCAAATTCTCTTCTAGGAATTCTCTCCTCTCCCATTCTTTTCATGTGCCCGAACCATCTCAACCTCTCTCGACTTATCTTCAAACTTAACTTCTCCACTCCCAAGTCTTGTCTTATCTTCTTACTCCTGATTTTATCCAACTTGGTCACTCCCGCCACCCCTCTCAAAAACTTCATCTGTGATGCCTGGATTTCTGCTATTTCTCTTCTGCCCATTGGCCATGTTACCGCCCCATATGTCAGGATTGGAATATAGTACAGTTTGTATATCAGTAGTTTGCACCTCATTGGTATACCCTCCTTCCATAACAGCTTCCGAACACATTGGTAAAAGCTCTCCGCCGCTGCTCGTCTCTTCTTTATCTCGCGCTCCACCTTACCATCCCTTGTCACAACACTTCCTAAATATTTAAACTCCTCCCGTTCCTGCAGCATTGCTCCCTGGATTCCAATCTTGCACCTCGCCTTCTTTCCTCTGTCCATACACAATGTTTCACTCTTTTCTCTGCTAATATGTAGGCCATACTTTTCTGTCACACAATTCCATTTATCCACCTTCAACTGTATCTCATCTTCCGACTCGCTCCATATCATAATGTCATCTGCATATATAAATGTTTTTGAATCCCTTCCTTCCACTTCGTCATTCTCCACTTCCCGTACCATCTCATCCATTACAACACCAAACAGAGTCGGTGACAACACACTACCTTGCTTTAAGCCTTCATTTACTTGGAACCATTCTGTCCTCCCTACACTGCACTGCACACAACTCCAGCTGTTCTTATACGTACTCTTTATCTTCTTTATTAGTTCCCCACACACTTCTTTACTCTTCAAACACTTCCACACCATCTCTCTAGGTAGCCTGTCGTAAGCTTTCTCGAGGTCCAAAAAAACCATCCTTGTAATGGATCCCTCTTCCCATCTGCTTTCCATCAGCTGCCGCAGTGCAAATACTAGGTCAATGGTCGACCGCCCCCGCCTAAAACCATACTGCTCCTCCCTTATCTTCTCCTCCAAGTATAGCATGAGCCTTCTCTCTAGTATCTTCTCGTATATTTTGGCTGCCTGCGATATGATTGTTATGCCTCTGTAGTTGCCAGCCAGTTTTCTATCCCCTTTCTTGAAGATTGGAGTAATTATACCTCTACCCCAATCTTCAGGTACTTTACATTCCATCCAAGCTGCATGGATTACTCTACGAAGCCATTCCGCCCCCTCATCGCCAGCTGCCTTTAACATCTCAACATTTATTTCGTCTATTCCAGTAGCCTTTCCATTTTTCATTCTCTTTATCACGTTCTTCACCTCGACTCTACTTGGTGCCTCTTTTACATAGCGGTCATTCACTCCTATTAGTTGAGCATCCACTTCCCTCACATCTGCGTCTGTATCCTCCCTCTCCTCGTCACCCATCAACAGGTTTTTAAAGTAGTCCCTCCATATGTTCTTTAACTCCTCCGGCTTATTTGTCACTGTTCCATCTTCCAACTTCATCACCGACTGCACTTCATTGTCCCGTCGTCTCATCCCAACCATGTTGTACAACATTTTCTTACTACCATCATAATCTCTTTCCAGCTTGTCTGCAAGAACCTCCATCGTCTTTCTCTTCTCCTCTTCAACAATTGACTTCACCAGGATCTTAGCCGCTTTATAAGCTCTTACATTCTCCTCAGAGTTGTCGTGTACTTTCTTCATCCAGGCCAACTTCTTTTCCTCAACTGCTGCTTTCACTCTCTTGTTCCACCAAGGTGTTTCTTTTTCTTTTCTCTTGCCTGAAGACCTTCCACATACCTCTTCCGCTACCGCCACCATTATTGACTTAAAACCATACCATTCCACCTCTACGTCTTGTATCTCCCCTATTGGAACTTGCTCTGTTATTCTTCTGCAAAAATCTTCCTTCACCGCTTCTTCTTGCAATTTCCATGTTTTTATTCGTTTCACTCCCGTGTTTCGATTTCCTTTTCCTCTCCTCTCTACCCTCATCTTTGTGACCAGCAGTCTAGGATCACTAATTACTGTCCCAGATGAGACTGCTTCAACATCCAGCAGATATCTGTCCATGCTTCTGCTTACACAGACATAATCTATTACTGATTCCAAAACTGTTCCATTTTGTCCTCGACCGACTCTTGTTATCATTTTGTCTTTCTTCTTCACAAACCAAGTATTTGCAATTTTTAAATTCAACGAACTGCACCACTCTATCATTTTCTTCCCTTCAACATTTGTCCTACCCCACCCATGCGGACCAAGCACTAGCTCACACCCCGTCCGGTCCATCCCTACCATGGCATTAAAATCACCAATAATCAAGACCTCCTTTAACTCCACTAAATCCTCTAGCTCCTCCCAAAACTTGTCCTTTTCTTCTTTTGGTCTCAATGTTTGGGGTGCGTACACTTGTACCAGCTCGACAATGTTTTCATCAATTGCTAGCTTCATCTTGATTAGTCGATCACTTCTTCTCTCAATCTCTAACACCTTCTCTTTATAAGCGCTGCTTACGACAAATCCTACTCCACTTTTCCCCGTCTCACCACCTGACCACATGAGCTGGTATCCCCCTCGCAGCATCTTCTCACCTGCCCCCTTCCACTTCGTCTCACTAAGGCCCAACACATCCAGATTTCTGTCAATCATCAAATCCACAATCTGTTCAATGTTGTTCGTTAACGTGACAATATTTAATGTGCCTATTTTCAACAAATACTGCCGTCTTCGTCTTCTCGATATTTTCTTCTCATTATTGTCCAGTGTCCTTCCTTTATTGTCCAGCCTCTTTCTCCTACCTACAATATTCTCCTTGAAAACCAACTTGTCCGAAAAACCCGCTTCGACTGAGTCCATACATTCTTCTTGGTAACCACCTTCTCCTCAACCAGCATATTTTTCAGCTTTCTCCCAACTTCTCGGGCCCACTTCCTTCTGTCCATCATGAACCCTGGCGTGTAGTCTAATTCAATAAACTCCCCCTCATTCTCCTTCACCAACTTTTTCAAACCTTTATTCAAATTGGCTGAGTAGTCTGAATAGTTACTTAGTAGTCCCACAATGCCTATTTTTATATTTGGACCAAAAAAGCTTCTAGACACCTCCATCAAACCCCCAAAATCCTCCATTATCTCCCCTTTATCCATTCGCGTCCAAACTTCAATATTTCCTAACTGGAAAATTACTTTCTTCAGATTACTATGTTTTTCATAGTATCCCTCTTCAATTCGCGCAGACATTTCTCTGATTCTTATTCCGGGATCTCTTCTTACGTAACACCCTTCCCCTAGAGAGAAAACCCAGGCTTCACTACCACTCACATCTCCAACCAACAAAATCGACTGAGTCCTGAGTCCTGAGTCAGACGATCTCGTGTCATCGTGCTCCTCATACGACTTTTCATTTTCTTCACTCCTCTTCACCTGGCTCTTCTCTTTTTCTTCATAATCTTGATCGTCTTGTCCATGAATACATATATCGTTCTCAGTCATCATGTTATTTTCTCCTTCTACTGTGTTGTTTTGTTCTGCTTTCTTTTTTGTTACTATTCTCCGGTGTTGTTGTTGTTGTCCTTCCTGCTGCTCTTTTCTTCCAGACCTATCAACCATTTCCTTCATTTCTTCAAAACCTTACATTCTGATATCCATACTATCTGCACACTCAGCTTCCCTCCTCTTAATCTCTTCAACTTGATCTGCAATATTTTCTTGTTCTAATCGGTCTATTTCCATCAAGATCTTGTGGTTTTTATGTTCAATCTCTTCTTTCCAAACTGCTATCTGCACACATGCTACTCGATTTTCTCTTTCATTCAAACATAACATTTCATTCAAATGTTTAACCTTTTCCTCCATTTCCATTTCCCATACTATTACTTCTCCAAACATGTCACAAACTTCATTCTCTTCCCTTTCTGACTTCTTCCTAAGTTCTTTCACCTCATTTCTAAGCTCCTTCATTTCTTCTCTCATTTCCTTAACCTCTGTCACCAAGAAATCATGATCATATTGCGGTCCTAACAACAACGATTTCGATTTACTCACATGCTTTACTCGCACTTGCTGTTTGTCCACTTCGTTTCCTGGTGAAGTATCCATCTTTCTGCTTCTTCTGCTGTTCTTATCCTTCTTCGCACTCAAAACTCCCTTCTCTTTAGATCGTAAATTCCTCTCCATGTTCTAGTGACCTTGACTTTAGAAATCGCAATCCACGTCACCGTGAAAAACAATGTTCCTTTATCTCACAAGAAATTCTAATCAGTGAAACTAAATGAATTTATATTGGCATTAAAATATAACCAAAAAACATTTAATTTTCACGATTTTTACCTCAGATTGTTCCTCTTGCCTTTCCTTACAATGTTGCTGTTACTTCAAATCACAAACAAAGCTGCATTTCCATAAAATACAATAAATTCAGCAGCAGTTCTACCTCACAACTGTGTCAAACCACGGCCTCCGTGGTAATGAATAATTATAATAATAATAATAATAATAATAATAATGATGATGATAATAATATTCGTTCTCAGCATCGTTTCGGAGTTTATTGAATTTAGGTTTCCACTTTGTTTTCACTTGCCTTTTAATTTTTCCGCCCAGAAAAGTTATTTTAAAGATTCATTTTGAATGTAACTCCGTTATATCAACACTCGTTAAACCACTGTAAATATTGTTTTAATTACAGCATAATTTGATTGACCGTTTTAATTGAGACTGGAGTATACTGTATACTCTATTACTCTATAATGCGTTTAAACTCTTTAATCTTTTCCGTCGTTTCATTAATCTATTGTCGTAATTTTTAAACATTTCTTCACGTGACTGGTATCATTTATTATACTTGAATGAGAAATTGTCGTTATTTTCCTTCTTTATTGACGTTTGACATTTGAACGGGAGAAAATCCCTAGTGCTCAGCTGAATTGTATATCGTATCACGGTAACGTCCTACTTTCATGTGTAATTTATTTTCGGCAAACGGCAGGATAGGAATTGAGTATAGCATTCGTATTGATTCCTTTGCTTGTGATTTATTGTATCACTTATTGTTTTTTATGCTCTTAACAGAAACTGCCTGATGGTCTGATCATAATATAATTCCAGTAAACACGGTAATTTTGTCGCCACTGACAACTGTGTCATTAAATCGATGGTAATTGTCCAGCCAAACACTATTGCATGCAATATTGCTGTCATTTGAGACAATAGATTTGTTTAGTTTGCTCTGTTTTAGATCATCAATTCCAACCGACTTATCGGGGGGGGGGTTCTGGTACTGAGGAACTGGAGCCCAGCTACAGATGGATATATCTGGCAATTATTGAAATTGTCTATTTATATTGTTGACATGTGTCCAACGGATGAGATCATGAAATTAATGATACGTTTTAGATGAAAATACATTACTTGTTTGGGGACGGATGTGACTTTCAGATTTGTGTACGTTTGATGGTTTTGAGATTGTCATGTTACATTTTTTAAACTTTCCCAGCCGCCTTTCCAACTTGACTAGCTGCCATAAACACGTGCCTTTTTAAATGATTTTATATTTCCATTGAATTATATATTATTTTCATGGCTTTCCAATGTGTTTAATATTCAGTTCATTCTTCTAGTTTTCAGTAATGTTTCCGAACTTTTGAACCATTCAAATAATTTACCTGTGAAGTTAGTTTGCGTAGAAATTTCTTTGAGTCAACAATATACAATATTTGAGTTCAAATTTTACTGAAAGGTGAAACAAATGTGATATTCACCTTTACGTCGAGTTTGGGCACAGAAATTGGATTTATATTGAGTTCTTAATTTAAGGTCGACCGAAGAAATAGCTCAGAAAACTATTTTTAATTTTTTGAATAGTTGGAAAGTTCTGACGATATTAATGAAAGTATCGCAAGAATTTAGCTCGGGTGCAGCGACTTTTCTATTTTTGATACGAACGCAATGAATCTGCAGGAATAGGTGGACTTGTTCTTGATTCAAGACTCCAGATTCCCAGATATTAAAATCTAGTCGCCACAAGTTTTTATATTTTAAGAAATTAGACAGCGGTTGGTCATAGTCTACTAAATTATTTCAATACCCGACGTTTATTTTTACTTATACCTTAGATATATAATTTAAATTTATTTTGATGGTGTTTAAAGTCGCATTGTTCTGCATCTAGGCTAATGGCGACGGATAATGATTACGATGATGATTGGGAGACGATAAGAATAGGTAAAATGATGATGGCTGGAAGGAGGCGGTCGTGGTCTCATTTGCCTCTCGACTGAAGGAAATCAAGAAGAAAACTTGAATTGGGAAGGAAGGTGAGATTGTTCGCTTGAATGCAGCCCGGGGCCTATGGACAAATTCAGGGCGTTACTGTCTGAGCCAACTTGCTCTGCAGATACATGTTTTGATAATACATAATGTATATATCGTCATACATTGTTAAAATGATTCGAATTTTATAGTAGGAGTACAAGTTTAGCAGCAGCTGGCCAATGGACCAATGGAATCAGCTGACCAATGGAATCTATACGCTCTTCTGTCATGCATCAGTATGTACCCATGAATTAAGTATGTCTAAGATATTGGCTTCACAAGACAATTTATGATCGTTCAGAATATCAAGCACATTTCTAAACGTATTGTGAAACGCTGCCAAATAGATTGCAAATGGATGGGAGTGCACTGAATTTGGAATATTATTTTACACAAGAATACAATGAAACCTATTAACGTTTGCTCGCTGATAAATTGTTTATGTTGAGGGCATTTGCGGCCTCCTTTGTGTGTATAGATCATCAATTTTTACCTCACTTTAATCGTTCCCCATTCAATTCCACGTTTGAACACAGAAATTATTCCGCACAGAGCGAGGCTAATATGAAACGCCAGTTTCTCTTTCCCGTTTATTTAATTACATTCCTTTAGTCAAAAAATTTAATTTGGGGTAATTGGCGCAAGGTTTGTAATGCCGGTTGTCTGGCGAGCAACGCCCTTGTCGAGAAATGATCCGGGGGCTCATATATGTGTAATGTATTTTTTCTCCCTCCCTCCGATGTCCTTTTGATCTCTAGCTAGGTTTGTAGCTTATTTTCCGGTGAGCCCACAGTGTGTGGCGCGGGGGCAGGGAGCGGGGTACGGGCGGGAGGGGGTGAGTTTAATGGTACTTGGCAGGGGTAGCGACCGATCATTTCACAAGACTTGGAAACACGCGAACTTTATTCAACCACAGCTTTTTTTCTCTCGACTCACCGTATTTTTATTATTATTTCCTATTTGCGGACGATAAGTCAAGCTTGTCTAAATGGACATGATTTTTCATTCGTGTTAATGAGCCGAGTTTGTTTGTGAATTGTTAAGTCACCGGTGCCGGTGCCGGTGACTCGAAGTGTGTCTCCACGGTGCCGGTGCCGGTGACTCGAAGTGTGTCGCCACGGGGCTGGTGCCGGTGACTCGAAGTGTGTCTCCACGGTGCCGGTGCCGGTGATTTGAAGTGTGTCGCCACGGGGCCGGTGCCGGTGATTTGAAGTGTGTCGCCACGGGGCCGGTGCCGGTGACTCGAAGTGTGTCTCCACGGTGCCGGTGCCGGTGACTCGAAGTGTGTCGCCACGGGGCCGGTGCCGGTGACTCGAAGTGTGTCGCCACGGGGCCGGTGCCGGTGACTCGAAGTGTGTCGCCACGGGGCCGGTGCCGGTGACTCGAAGTGTCTCCACGGTGCCGGCGCCGGTGACTCGAAGTGTGTCGCCACGGGGCCGGCGCCGGTGACTCGAAGTGTGTCGCGAGCCGGTGCCGGTGACTCGAAGTGTCTCCACGGTGCCGGCGCCGGTGACTCGAAGTGTGTCGCCACGGGGCCGGCGCCGGTGACTCGAAGTGTGTCGCCACGGTGCCGGCGCCGGTGACTCGAAGTGTGTCGCCACGGGGCCGGCGCCGGTGACTCGAAGTGTGTCGCCACGGTGCAGGCGCCGTGTCAGGACAGAGTATTGTACACAATGACGAGATTCGAGACGCATCGCTAGCTTTTCTCAGTAGAATGTTAGTTACACTTTGATTTAACTTATTGAAGACATTTCAGACGTTCGATATTTTCTGGGATTGACAAAGATTTTCCAAAGCCTTCTATTTCATTGAATTGAGTAATAGTAGATAATTAATAAACTTGAATTGCCTATTAATTATACATACGATTCAAAGTAATCCCCAAAAGAAGTTGTACCTTCTCATTCGGCATGTCAATTGGTTCTCTGAGTTGATAGGGAGTCATGTTCCAGCAGATCGTGCATGCAATGCAAGAAAGGATAAAACAAGGAACATTTGTTTTATGCGGATAACTGGGAAACGCTCAGTATATATCGCATTGATAAGCGAGCCTTCGTATTGCATGCGAATTAATATGTGTGTCAAATATGTTCATCTATACAGACCCTGAGAACCCCTTTGAAGATAATAAACTCAACAAGGTCCACTAAGTATCCGCTCCAATTGAGTGGATATTGAATAAACTCATTCATCAGAGATGCAGTGATAAAAATTGAATGTTTTGATAGGAACATTTTGACATATATTTCAAATTAAGCATACAAATTTAAGTAAAATGTAATTTACTCTTGAAGTTCATTACAGATTTGTCAAAAAAAACACTTACCTACATTGCTGGTACCAATGACCATGCAAAATTTGGTGATCGGTTAAACGATTCCAGTTTTATTGGCACACAAGAGTTGAGTTTCTTTCATATTGCCAAGCTAAGTACAAACTACAAATCAAGTTTCCGATACAATTAATATACCGATTTTGCTGGAAATCATTAGGTAACCGCACTGGATAGTAATTAATCTTTTGTGACAAAATTAGCTAGATCCGCTACTTCGTTTGGCAGGAGACAAATAATACACACACTGAAAAAAAAAAAAAAAAAAAGATTCGAGCCATAAGTTTTAGGCTGGAAACACACTAGGCGTTTTTTTCCTGCCCAGACGAGTGATTTTTCGCCCTGGGGAGGTTTACACGCGCGTCTTTTGCGCGCCCAGTGTGTTCGCTCCCATAAAGCCGCTTTCACATAACACGCGTTTCGCGTTTTGCGTTTCGCGTTTTTTTATTTACCCATCAAAACCACCGAAAATTTCGCCGCACACGTTTTATTTTTAAGCCACCCAATTTCGATTGTCAGGAGGTATTTTCAGTACCGCGCGTGGCGAAAATGACGTCACTATACGTAAACTATAAAATAAACTATAAAATAACTGCAAAATAAGACTATAATGTTAATAGAGACTTACCTGTGCATATTATTCCATCTAATCATATCTAATAACACCCAAATTGTTACTAACAAGAATAATAAATTTATATCAACATTCTGTTTTCGACGGCCTCTTCTAGGCGTTATAAAAAAAGAAAAAACGCGAAACGCAAAACGCAAGACGAGCTTTATGTAAAACGGGCATTAGACTCGATGCTACCTATCTGCTCGGCGTTTCGCCGGCGTTCGAACGCTTCGGCTGGGCGTTCAAAAAAACGCCCCGTGTGTTTGCAGCCTTAAGACGGCTGGGTAGTGAGTTTGACCTTGAAGAGTTTTTTAATCGATTTTTATCAATATCTTTTTCCAGTTTAATTGTTAACAAAATAGAGCTATGGACGTGAATTCAGAACAGTTCAATGAAAATAATTTCATAGTTTCGAATAAGCTATTAGTTTTATTTTGTCCAACATGTGTTTAGAACCCGAAAATTACTACTAAATTACTAACTACTAACTACTAACTACTAAATTACTACCGAATTTTCGGGTTCTAAACACATGTTGGAAAAAAAACTAATAGCTTATTCCAAACTATGAAATTATTTTCATTGAACTGTTCTGAATTCACGTCCATAGCCCTATTTTGTTAACAATTACACTGGAAAAAGATATTGATAAAAATCGATAAAAAAATCGTCAAGGCCACGCTCACTACCAAGCCCTCTTAAGTGGAGACGCTCGCTACGCTCGCTTGATTATTGACAATTTGTTATAACTACAAAACAGAATACTGTCAAATATACGCGGACATTTCGACAAATTGTCTTGTAAAGAAACAACGATGACGGAATATTGTCTTCTTACTTGCACCTTGTAAGTGAATACTGAATAGGTGTTAATAATTATCAGTGATTTGACCTATAACACTGCTGCCGTAGTGAGCTAATAGCAACTGTGAATGGCGGAGCTGCTTTCATCAAGGATAAACAGATATGGTGGCACAAATGCGGTCGTGATCTATTAGTCTGGAACAATCACTTCATTTGTGTAGGCGACAGAAGAAAACTGATAGATTTTCAATTTCATCTTGGGGTAGATATTCATACATTTCCCCCAAATGTTCTTGCGCTTCCCGTGAATAAGCGACTTGGAGTGATTTCAGAATTCGCTTTTTGATGGTTTCTAACTTTATTTAAAAAAGCGTCCTCTCTTGTATGCAACGCACGTCTATGCCGCAATAGTCATAAACATGTGAACCCTTTGAGTAATTATATCCTCCATGTGTTATAGAGCGCATGGCTCTACTCAAGGGAAAGATAAAGGTTAAGGGTGGGGGGCGTATGTTTACAGCTTAAATTACTTGGTATTACACCGCCCATATTCTATGGGTCTCAATTTGCATAACGACTACTCATGTTCTGTTTGTTGGTTATATACTATAGCTGGCAAGCTTATGTTACATTTGCCATCAACGTATACATTGGCAGGTTTGTGAGCAGTTAATTGCTTTTGTTTGTGATTAAATTGATCGATATTTAACGTATAACGTATCAATTACTTAAATACTAATATTTCATATTAGTAATTTTTACCTCACGTTTATCCTCGACTATTTTGTTGTGGTTTATCTTCAAGTGTTTTCGACGAAAGGATGTCTAGGATTATAGACACAAGTTTGTATGCTTATTTTATATCTTCGGATGTAGATAATTGACCGTTCAATTTAAGTATCCTGCTTGCTGATGATGATCTCATCAACTGTCGGTTTTCTTCTGATGAAGACCGCTGAAATTTGAATAGTGATTCAAATATTTAGATTTAATAGAACTAAAGTTTGTGAACCGTCCTAATAATATTGGTATTTGAAACATCAAATTATTTCATTGAACTGTCGTCAAAAACATTTCTTTTCATCTTAAAATATCTCCCATACGTATATTTAGGAGACGAACAAACAGAAATTACTGAGTATTTGTTTGTTTTTATGCGGAGTTTTGAACAAAATTCAATGTAATTTGTCATCGGATGAAAGGAAAACATGTAGGTAGAAATATACGCAACAGTAACATGATATTTGCTTTTACTAAGCGGGAACGTTACTTTTATCTACTATTTAATCAAGAGGGTTGGGTTATTCAAGTGAATAAGAGTGGTATTTTTAAAATCCCTTCCATTGGATTATGTAGCCGGGGCACAAAACGTGGGCAATACGCTCGCATCCTCCTGGAAAGTGCGTCTGGATGAAGGGTCGGGGGAGAGCGAGGAAGAACACAGCTCTCTAGTAATTAGCTAAGCCGATTTGGAATGAATGGCATGCACATGTAGGGGCCAGAGGTATTGGGGCCCAGCCTGTGTGTTCGAGGCCTAGTTAATGAGGGATTAGAGAATGACGGACTCACAAAGCTAGGTTTTACACATGGCCAACGATATTAATCGAACCGCAATTGAATGTTGGTCCAGAAAAAAGAAGTGATCGTTTCATTTATAGTTAAATTATGTATGGGCTTTTCATTCTGTTGTACATTCCAGTGTGTTATTTCATCCGTGCTAGAAGCGCGCGCAAGGCTGACGTTGCGAGCTGCTTGTGCAGTGGAATCAGGATAGCCACGGCTGGGCTCAAACTCGAGACCTTATCTGTGCTAGGTGAAGGGAGACTTGTGGTTAGAGGGGAAAACCAAAATTGACCATTTGACATTATAATCCGACCAAATCCCTTGAAAAAGTTTCACCATTGAGTATGATATCTTGAGTTGAAAGCTAATTGGATGCTAAATGTTCTCATCTCATGTTTATCCAAGTATTTTGAAGTGAAGGTGTGGAGTTGGTTTTGGGTCACCGGCAACACCTGACCTTTACTCCATCTCACTGTAGTTAGAAAACCAAACCATAATACAGTGGCAAAATGTTCAATTCACTCAAGTTTCCCTATTTCTAACGCACCAAAAATGGCACTGCATCTCTTTTGCTGCTAAAACCTCGTTGTAAAAACCCAGTCGACCACATTAAAAAGGATTTTGTATCCGTAAACACGAGTTAACGCTTCCCACGGGCACACACCTCCACTCCAGGAGCAGAGTGCGTGGAGCAGGGAGCAGGGAGCAGAGAGCGGGGAGCAGAGAGCGGGGAGCGGGTGATTGTAACCTGGGGTTGCTCAGACCAATGATTGTGGGCAATGCTCCGGCAGCCGACAGCTTATATTCACTGCTGTAAACGAATCTAAGAGGATTACATGCGTAGAGAGTCGAGTCGCGGCCCTCCAAGTATATAAGTTCTTCAGCCAACCAGAATATAGATATTAAGTATTAACGGACACTTTTAATACCCATAATTCATTTGTATCCGTGCGTTTGTATGTGTGTGAATTTAATCTCCTCCCCGTGTACATAGTAGCAGTTAATACTGGATGTGTTGGTAGACAATTCATTAAGCTGTCCGACAGGGAAAATGTCACCCGTGAATTATGTGTCCCAGCGGTCGGAGCTGAAGATAAGTCTTGACCCCTGATGATGATTTCATTAATCATTAGCATTATTTGTGACGGTTATAAAACTTTCACTCTGGCTAATAAAAAAGGTCGTTTCTGCTCTTTTAAAATATACGAGAATGTTTTTATGAAGCTGCTGACTGCTGATTCGGGGGATTGGTTGATAGATTTATTGCAACCTTAGGCGTATTATAAGTTGTCCGGGGCATGAATTTAATAGACTGCAGAATAATAATTAGATTATACCCTTTTAAATGGCCCCAAAGGGATGAGTAATGCAATTGATTAAACCTAAATGGCGTACATTCGAAACATGCTGGCGATGTCACGTCACTTGTATTTGAATATTTATACCACCCAATCAAATCTACATAGTATTGTTTTAAAACGAAATACGTTTTATTTGCAAACACCGAAACTGCGGTTATAAAGGTTACTATATTAATTTATGTCTCTGCAGTTGAATGTAATATAATTGAACTCCATGCAGTCTCTAGAAGAGTGTGTAATAGCAGTTGGAGCTTGTTCATATTGAATCGGGCTGAATCGAGTTGTTGGAATTGAGCTGACACTGGATGAAAACTAGCTGACCATGTCCCATGCGCGCCCGTGTTATTGGCTGGGTGACCACATTTGGGGCCGCCATGGGGTGGGCAATGCCGGCTATAGTACTCCAAATGCGGTTTTAGTGCGTAGCTATATGCTGCTAGTGCTGTTGATTTTGTTGTTATTAATTAATAATTGAAAAGCCTAAACATACGGGTGCGTAGGAGGTGGCTGGGGGGACTGGAGGTTGGTGTGTTTTGGGTAGGGATTGGGGTGGTGGGAAGAGGGAGGGGGGAAGAGGTGATATATTATACCACCGCAAGTCCGCATACAATTTTTATTGTTCATGTGGGTGGGTGTGGAGTTTTTATTTTCTCGTATAATTAAATGTACAGATTTTTGTTCACTGTGCGACAGTAAAGAATGGTGTAAATAGAATTCCGTAACAAAATAGAAGCAATGTGGAATCAGGTGGATCAGTGTGACTTATAGCACGACTTAGCACGACATTTTCACATATTTATTTAGGTGTTAATTAACGTTAATTAACGTTGCACTTTTCTGAATCTTGGCTCATGATAACAGATAAACAATTTAGTTATATAAGAGTGAAAATTAAGTATAGGTACGGATGAAAGTTGGAAGGTTGGCAGTCGTGAATTGCGGGAAAAGTCCAATACTTGACTACCTGAGCCAACTTGCTGCGTCAAAATTTTCACAAAAAGTAGCAATGACAAATACTTTATACAAACACGAAGTAGAAGGTATGTCACGATGGAGCACAGTAGAATGTGAGCCATTCTGGCACAGTATAACATGTTAGTCCTGTACGAAGTAGAAGATAGATGCAGCACAGTAGAATGTAAGCCACTCTGGCACAGTATAACATGTTAGTCCTGTACGAAGTAGAAGGTAGGTCACGATGGAGCACAGTAGAATGTGAGCCACTCTGGCACAGTATAACATGTTAGTCCTGTACGAAGTAGAAGGTAGGTCACGATGGAGCACAGTAGAATGTGAGCCATTCTGGCACAGTATAACATGTTAGTCCTGCACGAAGTAGAAGGTAGGTCACGATGGAACACAGTGGAATGTGAGCCATTCTGGCCCAGTATAACATGTTAGTCCTGTACGAAGTAGAAGGTAGATGCAGCACAGTAGAATGTAAGCCACTCTGGCACAGTATAACATGTTAGTCCTGTACGAAGTAGAAGATAGATGCAGCACAGTAGAATGTAAGCCACTCTGGCACAGTATAACATGTTAGTCCTGTACGAAGTAGAAGGTAGGTCACGATGGAGCACAGTAGAATGTAAGCCACTCTGGCACAGTATAGCATGTTAGTCCTGTACGAAGTAGAAGGTAGGTCACGATGGAGCACAGTAGAATGTGAGCCATTCTGGCACAGTATAACATGTTAGTCCTGTACGAAGTAGAAGGTAGATGCAGCACAGTAGAATGTAAGCCACTCTGGCACAGTAAAACATGTTAGTCCTGTACGAAGTAGAAGGTAGAT
Source organism: Leuctra nigra (assembly GCA_934045905.1). NCBI lineage: Eukaryota > Metazoa > Arthropoda > Insecta > Plecoptera > Leuctridae > Leuctra > Leuctra nigra. The sequence goes on from OW203763.1 coordinate 3,800,513, forward strand.
GCAGCACAGTAGAATGTAAGCCACTCTGGCACAGAATAACATGTTAGTCCTGTACGAAGTAGAAGGTAGGTCACGATGGAGCACAGTAGAATGTGAGCCATTCTGGCACAGTATAACATGTTAGTCCTGCACGAAGTAGAAGGTAGGTCACGATGGAACACAGTGGAATGTGAGCCTCTCTGGCACAGTATAGCATGTGTTAGTCCTGTACGAAGTAGAAGATAGATGCAGCACAGTAGAATGTAAGCCACTCTGGCACAGTATAACATGTTAGTCCTGTACGAAGTAGAAGGTAGGTCACGAAGGAGCACAGTAGAATGTAATGCACTCTGGCACAGTATAGCATGTGTTAGTCCTGTACGAAGTAGAAGGTAGGTCACGATGGAGCACAGTAGAATGTAAGCCACTCTGGCACAGTATAACATGTTAGTCCTGTACGAAGTAGAAGGTAGGTCACGATGGAGCACAGTAGAATGTGAGCCATTCTGGCACAGTATAGCATGTTAGTCCTGTACAAAGTAGAAGGTAGGTCACGATGGAGCACAGTAGAATGTAAGGCACTCTGGCACAGTATAGCATGTTAGTCCTGTACGAAGTAGAAGGTAGGTCACGATGGAGCACAGTAGAATGTAAGCCACTCTGGCACAGTATAACATGTTAGTCCTGTACGAAGTAGAAGGAAGGTCACGATGCAGCACAGTAGAATGTAAGCCACTCTGGCACAGTATAACATGTTAGTCCTGTACGAAGTAGAAGGTAGGTCACGATGGAGCACAGTAGAATGTGAGCCATTCTGGCACAGTATAACATGTTAGTCCTGTACGAAGTAGAAGATAGATGCAGCACAGTAGAATGTGAGCCACTCTGGCACAGTATAACATGTTAGTCCTGTACGAAGTAGAAGGTAGGTCACGATGGAGCACAGTAGAATGTAAGGCACTCTGGCACAGTATAGCATGTTAGTCCTGTACGAAGTAGAAGGAAGGTCACGATGCAGCACAGTAGAATGTAAGCCACTCTGGCACAGTATAACATGTTAGTCCTGTACGAAGTAGAAGGTAGGTCACGATGGAGCACAGTAGAATGTGAGCCACTCCGGCACAGTATAGCATGTGTTAGTCCTGTACGAAGTAGAAGATAGATGCAGCACAGTAGAATGTGAGCCACTCTGGCACAGTATAGCATGTTAGTCCTGTACAAAGTAGAAGATAGATGCAGCACAGTAGAATGTAAGCCACTCTGGCACAGTATAACATGTTAGTCCTGTACGAAGTAGAAGGTAGGTCACGATGGAGCATAGTAGAATGTAAGGCACTCTGGCACAGTATAGCATGTGTTAGTCCTGTACGAAGTAGAAGATAGATGCAGCACAGTAGAATGTAAGGCACTCTGGCACAGTATAGCATGTGTTAGTCCTGTACGAAGTAGAAGATAGATGCAGCACAGTAGAATGTAAGGCACTCTGGCACAGTATAGCATGTTAGTCCTGTACGAAGTAGAAGGTAGGTCACGATGGAGCACAGTAGAATGTAAGCCACTCTGGCACAGTATAACATGTTAGTCCTGTACGAAGTAGAAGATAGATGCAGCACAGTAGAATATAAGGCACTCTGGCACAGTATAACATGTTAGTCCTGTACGAAGTAGAAGATAGATGCAGCACAGTAGAATGTGAGAAGTTATATGTAAGCTGCATGCTACTGAACAGCTACTGAAAAGCTGCATGTTCCCTCCACTGAAGTGGTGGACAAAATGCTGAGTTTTTAAGAAGCTTCCGGGGGATTCTTGTGAACATTATTTTGCACGAACTTTGCTAGAACGGCTAAGAAAGTTAGGTGGGAAGTTTGAACATTTGATTTGTATGAGCTGATTCCTGTGTGGGCTTTTAGGCCACATGTCCACGTTTGTTTGAGAATCGGGAAATTTATAAATCAATAAAATGACGTTTCGAATGGAGTGTGTGCGTTTGTTCTATCTTTAATTCTATTATGTCGCGATTATGTACGCTTCTAAGAGATGACATGAAGGAAGAAACTGCACGAAGATTAAGATGCCAACTTTAGAACTAATCCATCATAGAGACCACATTACCATTGTAGTTGAAGGTTCCTGCTCTGCTCTCCTCTCTCTCTCTCTCTCTCCTCTCTCTCTCTCCTCTCTCTCTCTCCTCTCTCTCTCTCTCGTCTCTCTCTCTCGTCTCTCTCGTCTCTCTCTCGTCTCTCTCTCGTCTCTCTCGTCTCTCTCTCGTCTCTCTCTCGTCTCTCTCGTCTCTCTCTCCTCTCTCTCCTCTCTCTCCTCTCTCTCCTCTCTCTCTCTCCTCTCTCTCTCCTCTCTCTCTCCTCTCTCACATATCATCATAGTCAGCTCGACAGTGAATCATACCAGATTAATGCGTCTAGTACAACGCAACGCAACGCAACGCAACGCAACGCAACACAACGCTATTCACGCGCTACGCAACGCAACACAACACAACACAACGCTATTCACGCGCTACGCAACGCAACACAACGCACATGTTATTGAGAATATTCGGGCGCATGAGCATCAATGTGGGTAAAGGTTGACGTCCCTCAAGGCATGCCACTTGCTTATCTCTCGTATATCAACATCACAAAGAAACTAACTTCTTTTAGAGAGGCGAAGGGAAGAGTCTGAAGGTTCTATCAGAATCCAAATGGAAAGACACTCAATTTTCTGGTTGGTCTCTTTTGAAAAGCGACAATCAACTCCGAGGGCTGGACGAGGTCTGAGAGCACGGCGAGTAAACGCCAGGTTGTCGAGTGAAGCGAGAAGTGTGTGGCTGGAAAGGAAATCACTATACCTCCAATCCACGGAAACTAGGTAAATAGAATGTTGCAAAAATAGCTACGCCGATTAAAACAATACCTTTGTCACATTTGTCAAATAAGATAGTTCAATATTTATTTTCTATGCAATAATTTAATACGAGCTTATAAATTGAAAATATTGTTTTGGTTTTATATAACACTAAATGGCTGCCTTGAGCCTATCTCCTCAAAATAAAGGTGTACTCATGTGTTATTGAGATACACACTGGTTCTCTTTTACCTCATCATGTAGTGTTTATGTGAAATGTTACACAGGGCACAAGCCGCCCCCCCCCCTCCCCCCCCCCCCCCCCCAACACTCTCAATTGATTTATGTTGATGGTGGAGGTGCCAGTTCCACTCCCCCCACCAAGAAAACACTCGCCTTACTCTATTATTTGGTGGTATGATTATGTATTTGAAGGTAAGATGGAATTGGTTTGCCTTCACCCTCAGGCATGACCTCGGTCTCTGGCGTGTTTTCTTATATTGCTCCTTGTTGAATTTCATTTTTCATCTCGTAACGTAAGACACACGGCTTGTGGAAGGATAAGCTGGTGGGTGTTGAGTGGACTCCGTTTCACTCCAATCCCCGAGCAATCTTCGTATGAATCCATCTATAATAGATGCCTGAGAGAAACCACACAGCGTCCATCTTGCAGGCGTGTGTTTCAATACCTGGCCACTCTCATGCGTGTGTTTCAATACCTGGCCACTCTCATGCGTGTGTTTCAATACCTGGCCACTCAGGCGTGTGTTTCAATACCTGGCCACTCAGGCGTGTGTTTCAATACCTGGTCACTCAGGCGCGTGTTTCAATACCTGGCCACTCTCATGCGTGTGTTTCAATACCTGGCCACTCTCAGGCGTGTGTTTCAATACCTGGCCACTCATGCGTGTGTTTCAATACCTGGCCACTCTCAGGCGTGTGTTTCAATACCTGGCCACTCTCAGGCGCGTGTTTTAATACCTGGCCACTCAGGCGTGTGTTTCAATACCTGGTCACTCAGGCGCGTGTTTCAATACCTGGTCACTCATGCGTGTGTTTCAATACCTGGCCACTCTCATGCGTGTGTTTCAATACCTGGCCACTCTCAGGCGTGTGTTTCAATACCTGGCCACTCTCAGGCGCGTGTTTTAATACCTGGCCACTCAGGCGTGTCTTTCAATACCTGGTCACTCATGCGCGTGTATCAATACCTGGCCACTCACAGGCGTGTGTTTCAATACCTGGCCACTATCAGGCGTGTGTTTCAATACCTGGCCACTATCATGCGTGTGTTTCAATACCTGGCCACTCGGGCGTGTGTTTCAATACCTGGTCACTCAGGCGCGTGTTTCAATACCTGGCCACTCTCATGCGTGTGTTTCAATACCTGGCCACTCAGGCGTGTGTTTCAATACCTGGTCACTCAGGCGCGTGTTTCAATACCTGGCCACTCTCATGCGTGTGTTTCAATACCTGGCCACTATCAGGCGTGTGTTTCAATACCTGGCCACTCTCATGCGTGTGTTTCAATACCTGGCCACTCAGGCGTGTGTTTCAATACCTGGTCACTCAGGCGCGTGTTTCAATACCTGGCCACTCTCAGGCGTGTGTTTGTATGTATGTATGTTTATTTTTCTACAATTTGTTACATTAAACAGGTGGTAGAGGTCTTAATACTAAATACCTGGCCACTCTCAGGCGCGTGTTTCAATACCTGGCCACTATCAGGCGTGTGTTTCAATACCTGGCCACTCTCATGCGTGTGTTTCAATACCTGGCCACTATCAGGCGTGTGTTTCAATACCTGGCCACTCTCATGCGTGTGTTTCAATACCTGGCCACTCAGGCGTGTGTTTCAATACCTGGTCACTCAGGCGCGTGTTTCAATACCTGGCCACTCTCAGGCGCGTGTTTCAATACCTGGCCACTATCAGGCGTGTGTTTCAATACCTGGCCACTCAGGCGTGTGTTTCAATACCTGGTCACTCAGGCGTGTGTTTCAATACCTGGCCACTCAGGCGTGTGTTTCAATACCTGGTCACTCAGGCGCGTGTTTCAATACCTGGCCACTCTCAGGCGTGTGTTTCAATACCTGGCCACTCTCAGGCGCGTGTTTCAATACCTGGCCACTATCAGGCGTGTGTTTTAATACCTGGCCACTCTCAGGCGCGTGTTTCAATACCTGGCCACTCTCATGCGTGTGTTTCAATACCTGGTCACTCAGGCGTGTGTTTCAATACCTGGCCACTATCAGGCGTCTGTTTTAATACCTGGCCACTCTCAGGCGCGTGTTTCAATACCTGGCCACTATCAGGCGTGTGTTTCAATACCTGACCACTCTCAGGCGCGTGTTTCAATACCTGGCCACTCTCATGCGTGTATTTCAATACCTGGCCACTATCAGGCGCGTGTTTCAATACCTGGCCACTCTCAGGCGCGTGTTTCAATACCTGGCCACTCTCAGGCGCGTGTTTCAATACCTGGCCACTCTCATGCGTGTGTTTAAATACCTGGCCAACTCCACTGCCCACTCTTGATCTTGCGAGCGAGGTAATCGTTATGACAATTTGTTGAGTATAAAGAAAGGAAGATTCGAGCTCAAAGCATTTCACTTGTTCGCTTTCGATTCGTCGAAGTGTTCGTATTTTTTTCTTATATTTTCTTTGTGTTTTCGTCTGGGAAATTCCACGGAGCCTGGAGTACGTGTCGTGTTTGAATTGGTTTCATCATTGTTGTTAGCGGAAGCGTGAATGCCTCTCCTCTCCCTCCTCCATCTCGCAACGGCTTTCTTGTATTTGCGCCCAAAATGTGTTTTATTTATTTCATCCACGGATTTCGACAGCGTGCAAATTTTCACAACACATGTTCTTGTAATCTTGCTGTATTCTCTTTACAGCAATATTGTATATTTTTACAGGGGCACGATATGTTTTAGGAGTATTTAATAATTATAATTTTTTTTCAAATTTAGTAAGAAACAAAGTTGTAAGAGAAACTTCGTTGTATAAATGTGGGAAAAGCGTCGTTGTGGAGAAAAAGTCATAGTTATTATGATATTGAATATGAACTATAATTATACTATACTTATGTATTAGTTACAAACCCTTTACACGATATACTGTTTGCGTCTAAAAATTAAGTCAAAAGGAAATAATTCTGTTCCCGGCCACAAATAAAGAGAGGGTTGACATAGCGGAATTCTGAATGGAAAAAATCCCATTCTTAAATCAAGCCAATAGCTAAATCTGCCCCAGTTTCTTCGCCTTGATTTATAGTGTTTCACACTTCCTTGGAATAACATGTCATATTCAATCTCTAACCTGGCTTGTGTCCTTCAGATTTAAAATTGAATTTTATTTTCTATATCACTCCGATGAAGATAAAGAGATTTTTTCCTTCAACCCCTCCATTAAAAAAAAGTCCCCATTGTAATGTATTTTAATAATGCTGGCAATGCTCTCGCTGCGTATTGTCATATGCATGCCATTCTTTCGCCCAGCTAATGGACTACGTTTTCAATATCCAACACGAATTCACGTCGTCTACTTTTTTACTGGATTCCACGTTTCCCCATTCTTAACGCGAGTGAAAAGGTAATTGTTCGCGACGGACAAAGCATGTAGTGAAGAGATGGCATAATGATAATGGTGTTGCCATGTAGATGATAGATTAGAGTTTAATAGAGAGAAACGGCGTAGTGATAAGGCTGTCAGTTGATTATAAATCAAATATCTTAATCGCGGGGCAGTTTCAAGTAGGACAAAATAATAAGAGATTACGTGCCTTTTGTTTTCTACCTTAATGAAATTTGTTGCTGATTGTGTGATTTGCATTTTGTGTTTTAATCGGCGCTTCGACGAGTGTAAGCAGCAATTAGCTATTGGTCGAGGAGGTCATGACGCGGAGGCGTCGCTGCCGTCGCGAGTAGCGTCGGGACGGCGTTCATCTGGCACCGGCTCTCTTAGAAGTGACATCCATCATTGAGAAGGAGTGAGAAAGAAGTCGAAATAAATCAGTTGGCACATTTTGTGGGGTCTCTGACTTACGTTCGTTTGGTCCTGGTTAACCTGGCGCGGAGAATTGCCGTGAAATTAATTTTATCTTGTCTCAAAAACAGCCAAAGAAAAGGGGCTTAAGAGTGTCTCTTTTTAAAATGAATGTTCGTATTGTACTAATATCATAATTCATTTACGTGTGAATTACATAAGTTTAAACTCACCTACAGAAGCATCCCATAATAGTTTGGTAGGTATTAACTTAGGTCAAGTCAACACACATGTGAAATTCAAGAAAGTACAACATTGTTCGTCTTCTTTCTCAAAGAGAGACACAAGCGGGCTTCACATTTGTTGAAATCCATCATAGTAAAATAGAAATCATGTGTGGGGGAGTATATACGTCTAGGCAGAAAAGGTGTGACGCAAAAGAAAATGATGAGGAGAAAGACGCGATAGAAAGATTTAAATTGGCTTCAAGTGATGCTTTTTCGGTTCTTGCTCAAACAAAAACCCCCGCTAGTCTCTCTTCTCTCTATTAATTTAATTTGGATCTTGGCATGAGAGTGGTCGGTCTACTTGGAGAAGGCCGAGGAAGCTGTGCAGATAGCAGATTCCCTCCGCCAAGAAGCGATGTCGCACTCTAGCGGCATTAATTCGCACAAGATAATTACATTCACTGTCCCTAGTCTCTCCAGTACACAGACGAAGAGAAGAGTTAATGCCGTTCTTCTTGTTTACATGGAATCGCAGGATTGATATTTGTGAAATCTTCTCAGCTTAGGCTGCAAACACACGGGGCGTTTTTTTCCAGCCCAGACGCGCGATTTTTCGCCCTGAGGGGTTTTACACGCGCGTCTTTTGCGCGTCTCGTGTGTTCGCTCCCATAAGATAAAACTCAATGCTACCTATCTGATCGGCGTCTCGCCGGCGTTCGAACGCTTCGGCTGGGCGTGCAAAAAAACGCAAAATCTTTCTTAGAAAATTTTGTTTAGAGATTTCGATTGCTTCTTTGTGAGAAACACGTCACTGGGGTTCTTAGAAGACACGAAGATTTCTATGGTAATGATGTTTACAATCGACTATTTCAGTTGCGTCAGTTATTAAAAACGAATTATTAGCTATTGTTAGACTTCAAAAACATGTTGTTTCTTAGGAAGAGGAATTCATCATACTTAAACGCGTTTCAAATTAGATCACTTGAGTCAATAAGTTTGTTTTCCAGTTGTGTCCGGTGATATCTGCCAATGGCGGGGGAATTCAAAATATCATCATTTAGGATAAGTGCAAAGATAAATATAATATTAAAGCGCTCCTGATGCAATGGTATTTGTAAACCTTTAACTAAATATCTGTCTTGGAATCCAATTAAATGATTGGAAAGTGCCAAAGTTTCTCGCTCTTCTCGAAATGCAAATAAATGGAAGTTATTAAGTGACAGTTTGAATGTCAACACAAAGCTCAGTAGTTGAACTGAAGCGCATGCGCGCATCTCTCCGCTACGTTTTCATAATCATGTCCATTCGAATGGTCGCGCAACCCCATGCTCCAGTGAAAAGAAATTAGTGTACTTCCCTTTAAGTTAATCCCCTTTGGGATCCGGAATGCCCTCTGGGTCAGTACCAGGAATACCTATCGGCTAATGTAACTCCCTCTACCAGCCGCCAATAGCATCGTGTCCGGCAAAGGCGATTACGCCACGTTCTATGGCACAGGGTATCTCTCTCTATAGATCGAGTCCCCAGAAGATGAAGCGAAAATAAAATAATCCAACTTTCGTATATTATCTACGTGTCATTGGGCAATCGCGTGTAAGCCGAGATAATAGATTGACATCGTAGTAAAATAGAAAATCACATCCAGTACACAAATCTTCAAATTAATTGAATCTTGTTGTGTGTCTGGATGAGGTGCTAGAGGTGGGGTTGAGAGGATGAATGGGGGTTAACACTGTCCTTTGGTTCAGAAATTAAAGGTTATAAGTGCCTTATGTCAGCTAGGATTGAACCATTTGCAATTTGCATGTAGACGTCATGTTCGTTGGATTAATGAAGTTTAATATTACTTGATGTGGTGACAATCAATTCGCTCGGAGTTACTCTAATCAATGCGTGTCATGGTAAATGATGTTTCCAGGCATATGGAAGCAAACCAGGCTTTCTCCACCGTCGAGTAGGAGAAAACCAGGCTTTCTCCACCGTCTAGTAGGAGAAAACCAGGCTTTCTCCACCGTCGAGTAGGAGAAAACCAGTCTTTCTCCACCGTCTAGTAGGAGAAAACCAGGCTTTCTCCACCGTCGAGTAGGAGAAAACCAGGCTTTCTCCACCGTCGAGTAGGAGAAAACCAGGCTTTCTCCACCGTCGAGTAGGAGAAAACCAGGCTTTCTCCACCGTCGAGTAGGAGAAAACCAGGCTTTCTCCACCGTCGAGTAGGAGAAAACCAGGCTTTCTCCACCGTCTTGTAGGAGAAAACCAGGCTTTCTCCACCGTCTAGTAGGACAAAACCAGGCTTTCTCCACCGTCAAGAAAACCCTGAAGAAACCAGCAAACGCGTCTATGACTATTTTTCAATTTATCGGGATCAATCAACACCCTCATTCATAGATTGAAATTAAGTATTAAAAACTCAAGCGTATTTAATGATTGGCATTCTAATCAATCTCATCTCCGGAGTCACAACAAACAGGAGTAACGGACGATTTTCGCAGTCTATAACATCGGATACGAAAATCGAGCACAAACTATGTTTTTTTTCAAGTAGGCTTTTTCAAAATTAATCTTTCGCTCCTTTAAATATTTTTTTACTCCTCAAATATTTGCAGTACGAAATACACAGCTCTTGTCTCACGATCATGTAATTCGCTACGTAATTAATTAATTTACTAACGCTCATAAATATCATTGCTGTCCTTTCTATATTGTTAACTTTATGACAATCACCTTCGCAATTTGTTTTCTTAACTCTCTTCCTTGTAAAACAAAAGAAATGTGCTCTTTACTGTGAATATATATATCCTCTTCCATATCAGAGTTTAATTGAATCTTTCTTGTTGTGAGTCCGGGTGAGGGGCTAGAGGTAGGGGTGAGAGGGTGAATGGGGGTTAAGTGTGGATGGTGTATAGTGGATAGGGGAGGGCGGGGTAAGATGGGGGTGTCTTACCTGGGGCAGTGAATGCGACGTCAAGGGTTAATACAAATGACGCGGGACTGCTTTTAGAAACTTAAGTGAGTTTCGGGGTTGGCAGAAAAGAAAAGAAGCTTTGTACTATCGTCGCGGTGTGCGGGGGCACGGGGCGGCAAGCAGCCCCCCGACTTGACTGGGTGTGTTTTTGTTTGCGCTCCGACCTATGTGAGAGCGCTCGGCGAACTCCGCTCTGCGCCTCGCGAACTGCGTCTGGGACAGCGCCCCGTCAGAACATCTTCCATATTAGACAGTCAAACGCATACTGTGTGAAACTGCACCCCATCCTACGAGCAACCCTTTTCCTTAACGCAATTTGTGTAGTACGCGCCAAACGTTTCTAAAACAAAAACGGTTAAGAGGAGAATATCAAAGGCAGGCTTCACTCGGATGGCCTCTTTCACTAAGCTTGATAAAATGTCTTGTACGGATTTGGGTTGAAAACGCTCATGAATATTTCCGCGGTTTTCTGTTGAACTCGTGAAGAAACACGGCACCTCCACCGCGACAAGAGACTGATCAGCACAGCTCTCAATAGCCAGGGACTTTTCGGCTTTAGAAACATTATTACTCTCGTTAGCAGAATCATTTCTACTCGGCCCGTCACACATTTTTGTTAGCTGTTAATGAAACCACTTACATGATTCATTGGGAATTGGGAATCGTATTCAAATTTCATATTCCTCCACTCCCCCGTTATCACCTGGATATCGCGCCCACGTAGCTGACTCCGAATGTCTACTGTTCTGTTCGTTCATGACTAATTCATAATTAATCCTGCTCTAGGTTAAATAATGGATGAAAATGTAGTGTACTCTCTTTTGAGAACAAAAATATTTTTAAAAGAATTTCACCACATTTTTGTTTCTAGAAAGTCTTATGCCTCTCCCTGAAGTTGAGAAAATTGAGCGCCATAATCATAATCATCAACGGAAACAAAGTATAGACAATTATAGGATGCGGCCTTTCTACAGGAACTCACTTAGTCATTCAATTAAAATTAATCCCATTAAGAAGAAAAGACACTTCTGAGCAGAATTGAAGTATATTAAACGAAGACAAAATAAACCCCCTTCTGTTGTCTTTTAAGATGGAAATATCAACGTTGGAAACTGAGATGGCTTAAAGTCGTAAGCAATGAGTTGGCCGTACTGGAGGCTCATACGACGTGCACAATTATTTCGGGCGAATCAAACATTTCACTGTCATCTTTGAGGAGGAAAAAGCAGGTCTGACAGAAGAGTTGCGGCTAGGATTACATGTAGTTAGTGCGTTAGTAAATTGTGTTTACATTGTTCGTAGTATCAATAATTTTATTGATAACTGATATTTTTATATACAAATTGAAGCGATTTATTTTATTTATGCTATTTTTTTACTTACAAAATAAAAATAAAATAATAAACCCAAACACGTTCTTATTAATGAGTAGATTAAACACATTCGCCAAAAATATATTTAAAAAAATCTGTAATTCACATTATTTTTGGCTATTTCCAAGTTGCCGTGTACTGTTATGATCATAGTGAAGTAGATATGACATTGGGCGTGCAGAGTCATATTTTATTGTCATCATCCAGTTAAATTAAAATCACTTTTAGAAATACATAATGAGCAGTATCGTACGACTGCCACATATATATTTCAAAATTATAACATATTTGTAATGAAAAAGTCACAAAAAATAATCGACACGCTTCTAAACTAAATTATTCGTTATTTTGAAAGTAAAAAGCAAAAGCGAATGTGTGTCTATATAACCACTTTGATCATCTGTATGGTCATTGTGTTATTATAGCCATCCAATGTCTTGCACTTAAATTGTTACTTTTCCTTCTCAATGTTTTTTTTTCTGTTGGATAGTGAGCTACACGGATTTTCTTTGTGATGGGCCCAACTCTTCGAGTCTTTAACATGAGCGACAAGTTTGTCCCGGGTTCTACATTATGCCGCCATTGTTTTCACAGGCATGTTTTGTTTGTCTATGAGAAAAGGGTGATATGTGTATGAAGGGTAAAGTGACGTGATGGAGGGGGTGGGAGTTGGGGTTGAACAAAAGGTGGTTACCATGGGTGTACGCCATCAGTGCCATACCAATATGCAGTGTTGGAGGGTTTACTGTGGATGTAATTTCATAGCCCGCAACCTGAAAGTGAACGGTAGGTTATATACTAACATTATGCGGAAATAACCTACCCCCCTCCATTCAAAAAACACCCCTCAATCCTTTCACTACCCTAAGTTTGGGCAAAATTCACCCAGATTTTGAAGGTGATAAGCAAAATTGTATATTTTTCATATCGCTGAAATTTCCTTTATCGCTAGGGGAGCTTTTTTAGTATGATAAGTTCGACATATATTCCAAGCCAAGCGTCGAGTACCTTACATTATGAATGCGTGGCTGTATGTGCGTTTTATAATTAGAGTAGTATATTCGATGCTGCCTTCGTCCAGCGTGTTCATTCTGTTGCACATTTAATACGGAACTTCTAAAACAAATCCATTTTTCTAACAAACATTATATTGATGAAATTTCTTATCAAGACGTGCCGACTTTGTAGGGTTACCTCTCATCCTTATGATAATACCAATTACCAATCTCATGATGTCAATTCTTTGCTCTTCTAAGTTTGTGGATCACATCTAATTGGCTTCATTTAGGGAACTTGAAATATGGCCGGTTCTAGTCGTTCTCAACCAGGATGGGTTTCAACTTCAAGCAAATTCGGAAAGATTTCGTACCTAAATGTCTAGCGAGCTAACATCGCTCCACAGTGCAGTCTTTCTTTTCTCAGCTCGAACTGCTTGTTCCGTGAAATTGGTTTCAAGTCATATAAAATAGTAGCCGTTGTTTGATAGAAATAGTTCACTTCTGTTTCAATCTTGATTTTGATTAAAACTTCTGCTTAGTCTTGCGAAACGTGATTGTAGTGTAATTATTAAAATCACGGACAGAAAATATTATACATTACGAAAACATCAACCTTTTTGCTTGTTTTTTATACACGTTTTTACATCTTTTTTACACTATGAGCGGATAGCATTTTAATGCGATTCAGAAGCTGTCAAAATTTATTGACAGGTTGATTGCAATTACGAGTATAGCTCCTGAACCATGTATGGCCTATTCCCAAGCGTCAGCAAATGACATCCTTATAATGCAGTATAATGCAGGCCACCATTGAATACGGACTCCACAGATTACATGGCCGGCATTGGTGCTGGCACTCGGTTCGATCCCCATCCGGGGGGAGTGAGGGGGGAGGGGTGATTCACCACTCCTCATGTGTCACATACTAATTATATTAATGGCTGAATTGTATTTGTCTGAATAGGTTATCGACAATCGCCAATGCATCACCAGGTCGATTTAAAACATGATTTCGCGAAATAGAGAATTTGTTTACCTATGTTCCGGATTTTGTGAAAGCTGTTTTTGATAAGATTAAGATAGATCAAACAGATTTTTGATTTGCTGAAGTTAAAGTTGATGGACTTTTTCTTGACGATATTAGTCTAATTTTCATATTTGGGGGGGGGGGGGGGGGGGGAGTAGCGGGAAGTTTGCCAAAGCTTCTCGAAATAATGTGATGTCCTGATTGGTTTTGACAGGGACTGTGACAAAATGACACCCCTCGATAATTTAGTATGCGAAAGACAGTTTTGTAAATTGCAAGGAGTTTGCAGAGGCTCTATCTAAAATTCTAAAACCAATGAAAGCTTATCGCATTTCTGTACAGTGGCGTTAACAAAATCATTTCACTGTCGAGTCGGATTTTACTCCTGGATATTTTAATCTACTTTTATTTTGAACTTGTAACCTTAATAAGGAAAAGGAGATTTATAAACGGTGTGCACAGTGAATTTACGATAAGAACACGATGGTGATAATTATTTTTTTGCATTCTTAACAATTCAGATAACACTCAAAATAAGAAACAAATTCAAATTTGTTTTCCACTAAGCAAAGTGCGCAGAGATATATTGTAGAATATTAATACATGTTGCTTAGAGATGTCATCGAAATGTTTGCTTTTTATTTTTGCAAAGAGCTGACTTTCTGACAGTAGATAAATGATTTCCACATTTATTTCATCTTTTCCTTTTTGCACTTTTGGATGGAAAAAAATCGGTTTATTACGTACCTGCAGCTTATTCATGATGATCCAACTAACAATTGAATGCCTGAGTTTGAATATTCATGACAGCAACATTGTTTTAGTGACAGATCGGTTGCCTGGAGCCAGCTCATCTAGGTAGTAGATGAGCACTCGTCAGAAATTACGAGATTCAGTTGGCACAAAAAGAGTGACCACTCGTTGACGAAATATCTCAATTCTGTTCTGGACATATGTAGAGAAAATGGTGTTTCCAAGTGAAGGGGAAGGGTGGGGAGGGGGATTTTGTGGACTAACTAAATGATGATTTGATTTTGAATGAATAAATGTTTTTTATGTTGCGGATGCCAGATTGCTAAAGCACAATGGAGTGTATTCCGAACGGGTTGTTTTTCTCTGTAGATAATAATATGACTTTCCTTGTACAGTGATAGTTCACCGTAAAATAACGTGGAAAGTTCATAAGTTCAAAAATAATTCACGAGTTGTGATTGTTTCTTCATTATGTTTATTTTTTTTTATATATTTTATGTTTGCGATGTTAGCAGGTTTTTTGCCAAGTTATAAAAATATTTTATAATCCTCCCATTATTAGCGTCATTGTTGTACATTGGAAGTACCCTTGGCCAAATAAAATATGATCAGGGAACAAGTTTGAATGACTACTGGTCATGTTCCGTATCAATCGACAAGTGTTATTATCATTGGAAGCCACTAGAGTCACCTACTAGAGTGAGACAAGGAGATCGCTTGGACTGACTTTGAATGGTGCGATCTAACATTTTTCGGTGAATCAGATCAGTCCGTCAAACAGTCAATGATCATTTTTAGTTGTGCCAAGTGTGCCTATTGACATTTTCCAAACGATTTTTCTTTTCGCTGCCGCATTGGGTCTCTCGTTAAAAACAAGTTGTTCTTAGTTTCCCAGTGCATTCACTCTGTTTACAAGAATCTATTTGCTCTGCAAATGAAAGATCTATTTTCCAATCATCAGGTATCACTCTTTACAGGATTTATCCTCTCTGGCCAAACGGTTATTTGTTATTTTTGCTTATTTGTTTGCCTGTGTGTGTTCTTTCATTCCCATTGCATTGAGGGTGTGTTTACAGAGCGGCGATCAATGCTAGTTGATTTGTGCTTAGTTGGCGCCGGGCTAATGCTTTTGACAATGGCTACAGATAAAAACGAAAATGAAACATCAGTGCGTCCGCCGCACAGTTAGTGGGGGAGGGGGGGGGGGGGGGTTGTGATCAGTTGTTGGAGATAAACGAAAAATGTCAGTTAGTTTGTCTGGTATTTGTCCGAAATGACCGAATATAAATGTTAATGATGTTGAAATAATGGGACTATGAATGTATCCAGCCACCAGCAATGGGACACCCCTTCCCTTCCCTTCCCTCCTCTACCCTTCCCCCACCTAAATTTGATACAATTGTGTTGACGATGTAAAATATTTACAAAGCCTAAGGTGTTTCAATTCTCGAATATTATTACACCATTTGTTGAAATGTGTCGATTGATATCCTTTTGGATCTGGTGCCAACTCCAGGATTTTGACATATTTATTGCAGAGATTAGTAAATAATTGATTTGGTTGACATAAAATATAATTGGTGGCAGTTTAATTAACTTTGCCTGAATAAGTAACTAATTAGTTAATTAATTATTTAAGTCACCAATTAATTTCAGATATGGCCAGTGTGCATTATTTATAGTATACGTTATGGCAATAGGTGATTTCTGAAATTTAAATTTTTCAAATAATGAAAGATAAGTATTGTTATGCATTTAATAAGATTCAAAATTGTATTTAATATATTTAAAGTGACGGCGACATCTAGTAAGACCCGAATTAAGTTGAATTGAATTATTTTATTGATACGCAGAAAATAATGAACGCAAGTATTCATTCGCCTATCTATCTGTAATTTTTTTAAATAAACAGTACTTAATTGTTTTTGTGGTAGACAGTAAAATTGGATCATTGTGTATACATTAGGTTTATATTATATTTTATATTAATAATTTAAAATAAAACTATAAGCGAATGTGATGTGTCACTGAGTCTCTCGTTTCACATAGACTACGAATCTTATTGTTTTAATCGTGTTAAAATGTTGGATTCAATCACAAGCTCTTACGTTTGTGGTTTATACGTAGATGACAAATCATAAGTCATTGCGTCGTGGAACGAAAACAAGGCACATAAAACGAAGAGCAAAGGTCTAATATTTGTAAAAATTCATCTGTAACTATTCTACTTTATCCTAGCTTATTACGACGTAGTATTGGCTCTGGAGTTAGTTGCGACTCAACTATTTATAGAGTATTCGTCCATGGATTAATTATGTAGAGGGAAAATGTTAATACAATTATTGTCCTTTGTGTGACGTGTTTTAGCACTTTGCTAAACACTTTAATAGTTACTACGAATAGAACATTTTCACTTTCCCAAAATAACCATCAAATTCAACAAGTCTATTTGAAAAGGGCAAGTAGTTGACCCGACACTCGGATGCAGAGTGACTGAGATAATGTTCTTCTACCATGGACTGAGATAATGTTCTTCTACCATGGACTGAGATAATGTTCTTCTACCATGGACTGAGATAATGTTCTTCTACCATGGACTGAGATAATGTTCTTCTGCCATGGTCTGAGGTAATGTTCTTCTACCATGGACTGAGATAATGTTCTTCTACCATGGACTGAGATAATGTTCTTCTACCATGGACTGAGATAATGTTCTTCTACCATGGACTGAGGTAATGTTGTGAAATCTGCGGTAACCAGCACAAAGCCAAGTCGGGAGAGCCACATCTAGACACTTTATCTTTTCTCAGAGCACTTGTGGCAACCACTTTCAATAATAGAAAATGAAAGACGATTTAGTTTCGATATAAAATTCCCCATTATTGTCGTTGTTTCTTCTAGTAATTTTAAGTAAGTCAAGAGAGAACAGTGAAATATGATCGGTTAAATGATATCCAATAATAGAGCCTACAAGTAGACTGCAGCTAATTTCTCTCTGCACTGAATGTTTCACATTGACGTCCTCCCTTGTTTCCTTCAATTGCGTCTTCCTGATGGAATGACCCTTGGAAGTGTCTTTTACTACTGCTAATTATTATTGCAAAGCTCATTTGCTCTATCGTAAAGTTAGTTTCTGAGTTAGTGTTCTCTATAAAGCAGACCTCCTACTAACAGAAACCAGAGTAGAAATCTCCTAAGAGCCACAGATGGCTTTTGTGTCGTCCACTGCCCAAATGTGGGAAGTTCCCGAGTGGGTTTATGTTCGCAACTCTGGATTAGTGGCTGGTAGGGGATACTTTCAATAATGACCAAACTATTGTCTGCTCGCTAGTGTTACCCCGGCTTAATGAACGTGCCGAGTTCATCTCTGACAGGTAAATAATCAGGTGGTGACTGTCGAATGCCATCGGAAAGTCGATTCAAGACATTTTAACTCGTTCTTAATGAGTTCAGTCGACGAATAAAGACATTTGCCGCTACCTTTAGACTTGGACATTGCATATTAATTATTTAGAGAAGTCAATCATATTATTCCCTTAACTTTTTGTTATAACCATTTTGTGGCGTTGTGCAGAGCCAAGTTTTGTTATTTCTATTTTAATGGTTTGTTTATTGGAGCCATTGAAGCTTGAAAGCAGAATGGCGGGAGAGGTATTTCATGGCTGCGCTCATTATTGAACGTGTAATACGTCAAGATTGATTTATACAATTTCACGCTTATAAGTTATACAAAGTCATCTGTGTTCATGGCTTCCATGTCACTTGTGCTGGTAAGATTTCCATGAGATTGCTGAGATTGCATGGCCGCCGTTGGAACAAATCTTCCCAATAAATGTCGCCGTACACTTGAATGTAGCAAGACAATGCACCAGTGCACGACCCTAGTCACAATCACAATAGCGCCACGGATGTCGGCCACGTGTCAACAGTCTCGATACATGGAAACAATATAGGTTTCATCACGGACGTAACTGAACAGATCGAACACATCATAAACATACGGAAATCCACCTTTAGACCTAAATTAGTAACTAATATGAGATGAGTTAAAAGTCAATTTATTTAAAATCGGAGCAAGAAATTCTTTTCACCGTATTTGTGAGACTCAAATAGATCCAATCATCTGTTGTGGCAAGATTGTTCCTAGGGACCTGGCTTATTTCTTGCTTCTTTCCTCTGTGGTCTTGACTTGAATGTTTCCACGTGCCTGTGCAGTATCTGAGCTCGAAACACTTAGCAATGCAAACATTATAATCGAAACTCCGCAACTCCACCTTGATAATTAATTTTCCGCATTATAGCTTTCCTTAATTATTATCAGCAGCATTAGCAGATAGCGTATACCTTGATCTCATTAAACGTAAGGGAAATGGGATATTGTTCTTGCTTCTGTTGGAAACAAATTTTAGGGGCAGTTTGTGTTCTGAAAA
This sequence comes from Leuctra nigra, assembly GCA_934045905.1. Taxonomy (NCBI): domain Eukaryota; kingdom Metazoa; phylum Arthropoda; class Insecta; order Plecoptera; family Leuctridae; genus Leuctra; species Leuctra nigra. The sequence goes on from OW203763.1 coordinate 3,819,089, forward strand.
CGAAAGTGAACAGATTGGAGTTCATCATAATCATGCTCCGTTGTAAGTCTTGATAGAAATTCATGTTCGTGTCTCCGAATACTTCACATTTGGCAGAAGGAATGCAAATAATCTCTTTCACAAATAACTTATGTTGTGTCTGTCGTCGTCCCCGAGAGCGAAAAACAGACCCCCGGTTTGTCAAAAATGTGTCGGCAACGAATTTGGTGAAACAATTTTTTTTTACTTTTATGTCACAGAAGCATAGCTTTATTGAAATAATGCGACTTATAATTGTGCACACATTCACATATGAAATGATAATCAAAATATATAATCAAACTGACAGTGATTTCTGAAACACCGGTGTTTAACTTTTAGTTTAATTGATTTAACGATTTGACCTGTAGAGGCGAAATACAATAACTATAATTAACAAAAAGAGAGGAAGAGAATAGAGAAACTGACCAGCTTGGTTTATTAATCACATTGCTCTGACCCGATTAACCTTAATTTCTTTGCTTCCTTTATATTCTTTTTATTACCTATTCCTGATACCATAGAGGTAAGAATGCTGATACTCTCTTGGAGTTACATATCGTGGATATTGCTAACAACAATCACGCTAAAGTATTAAAGGGACGTAGCGTAAAACCAGTAAGAGCAAGCTAGTATTGTTAATTAACCATGAGCAACTTGCTGGTCTTCCACTTGTCGATGGAAGAGAGTGAAGTGTGAAGGGAAGTTGCAGTGGAAGACGCCGACGCCGACGCCGACACCGACGCCGACGCCACGACGTCTAGTGCTGCTCGTGGCGACGTCGTTGTTGAATAGTTTAGCCACGCTCGAGACTATTCTCGTTTAGAGAGATTAGTGAAGCATGCCGCTATTTTGACTTGGCTCTAACGATATAGGGTGTTGGAAGGGTGGTGGTTGAAGGGAAGGGGGGAGGGGGAGACGTGAACTTACGTTACACTTTTCACACCGCACTACCACACTACACAGAGATTGACTATGGCGTGAGAAAGGTTTTTCACGTGGTATTCGATCGTATCACTTTTCGACATGGCAGAAAGGGTTGGCTTGTAAATGGATTGACGATTAGGCGAGTGAGACCACTTAAATTGTAATTTAATTTAATAATCTCTGCCGGATTGTTTGTTTTATTAATCTATAAATCACTTCATAGCGGTATTTTTTGCATAAGACATCCGTCATGGAAATAATTACTATATGAATGTTTTATTAGTTTTATGAATGTAGGCATTTTCGTCTTTAGTAAAAAAGCGAATTTTCATTTCAAACGATAGAGATGAAACGATTAATACTGATCCAATCCAATTTATGTTTTTAAATCACTCGTATTTGATAAAATGAAATGTATGCATTTCTTTGAGCGGTTTCATTTAAATATGTTTTTGATTTTTATGCTGTGAAAAAAGCAAACCCTTTACCCCGTCTATGTTGGCTAAATTGTAATAATACTAGTATTAATTGTCATAAGAACATGTATACCGCATAACATTTGAACCTTTTGTAACGGGTATTTTATTCTTATAATAGGTAAATAATTTCTAATTACTTTCTGCTCATTACCATTTCCATGAAGGTTGATTCTGAAATCTGCTGAAAGAAGTACTGGGCCCCCTGGCGAGGGGAGGGGGGGGGGGGGGGGGCGGGGATTTGGGGAGGGGGTTCACTCTAGAGCCCGGAGAATTTAGCAATGTCCGGAAGCTGTGGTAATTGAACGCTGCTCTAATGAAGTTGTTAATTGGTGGTTAGCAGTGCATTAAATGTGGGATAACTTAATATTCCATAAACATTTCAGCGGTATTTGTACCTTACTAGAATAATGCATTTTCTTTATCATGACATAGACAAAAGTAACAACAGACATACCTCTGTTGTTGGACAAGAATGTTGTAAGTCTCACATCAAACTCGAAACTACTTTATTCCCCTATGGAGTTTGCATAATACAAGTGTAATCGCCTCACGTCATGAAATTTTAAGTAGTACTGTAAATGAACATGGTAGATTTTATATAAGTATAAATCGACCATTCACCGTCATTTGGATTAAATGATTCAAACTTAAAAAAATGAACGTATTTTGTTTTACTGTAGACTTTGTTTTCTTTGATCCTTTTAAACTTGAAGCTGAAATCCATATATTAAATTGGAACCTTTTCAATATATCCGTATAAGAACTTAATAGAACAAGGTTGGACGCAAACATAATTTTCAAATAAAATTCCTTTGCCGCCTTCTTGTAGTGTGAGAATCGCCATTGGAATAAACCACATGACATGGTTGTCGCTGCACCGGCACAGCGGTGTGTTGTGTCGGTAAACAAACAACCGCTCTAATCAAGTGCTTCTGCAGCAGGAAGGAAACCGTGTTGGTGTTGTATTGGAAGCCCGGCTTCACGACCAGCGGCCGTCTATTCTGTCCGTGGGGTTCAGCGTGATTTCCACATGCACCAGGCAGCGGTGACGGGGACAATTGCGGGAGATTTTCTTTTCATAACTACAACAAATGGATTTCAAAACGGACTTTTTTTTTTTTTAGATATAGATTTGTACTGCGCACATGATTAATAAAGACAAAGATTTTACTTCTAAACTCACTGGCGTAATTTTGATGTTGTAGCTCCCGCAGTTGCGAGGTGGGGGCTTTTGGGGTCCCGAAAATTTGGATTGAATGAATGCCATTAAAACCAAAAATATCGATAATCGACAGTAATGAAAATAGTATTTAAAGGATTTAAATTATCAAATCGACTATAATTTTAAAATGCATTAAATTCTATAGTGAAATTCAAACTTTTTCCGTGCCTGAGCGGGTCCCGCGTATTATTGGAGGCAATGTTTTAATATTTTACCTTCTACCTAGATACTACAATAATTCACAGCACGCAACTGGATTTACATTAATTGAAAATGGGTCATACAGTATTTAAAAATTAACAGAAAAAGATGCACAAATTATTAAAGATTTTTATGGTCTGCAACTAAATAAGTAGGGGTGCCCTGAGAAATATCCTGCAGGGGGGGGGGGGGCAAATCTGAAGTTACGCCACTGTCTAAACTACTTAAAAGTATTATTGTACTTCATTACGGTAATATGTTGATTGATCACAATGCTTGGCAATACATAGATGGCATCTGCTTCAAGTTTCCCGCCCTGTAGGGACATGAGTGACCATAATAACCTAGAAGGCAGATATTACAGCGTCATCCTGTGATCAGAAATGTGGGCTTCGAAATAATTAGTTGCATTTAAATAATTTTTAGCTAATAGTTATGTAACATAATTCTAAATAATATGAATACAAATACTGATAATATAAACTAATAATAAGTACTATATACGTATAGGCACATTCACATTTGATATAATTAAAATACATAATAAACGCCAATGGCCCCAACACTGAACCCTGAAGAACAACATGAGTATTCTTTTAAAATTTATTAAACCATTTATATCGTTTTTTTATCATTTCTCAATCCCCCATTCATCCTGTACTTATTTGTTGAACTATGACAGTTAATCTGAAAACACTGCAATAACTTTTAACTTGATTAGAATAAAATGTAGTTTCCACAGATCGTAAGTTGTGCGTGGTGAGCTTGACGAGTGTGTGTTTCCTTGTTTCAGTCTGAGCATGAACTCTGTGAACAACATGACGAACATGACGAACTTGCTGGACGCGTCCGGCGAGCAGCCCGACCCGGACTTCATCAAGATGTTCGTCGGACAGATCCCGCGCGCCATGGACGAGAACGATCTGCGGACGATGTTCGAGGAGTTCGGCCGCGTTCATCAGATCAACGTCCTCAGAGACAAAGTCACCGGACACAGCAAAGGTAGGACACGTCTTTCATTTAGCGCAGCGTACATTGTGTCATGTTGGCTGAAGACTTGTAGAATCTTGTCCGGAAACTACCTGGCGTATATATTTAGCTTTCCAGAAAGTGAAAAAGAAACGTAAATATTGCTTGTTTCGTTATATCGTGATTTTATTTCTGCCACAAAATATAATTTATCAAGAACGATTTTTATTTATACGTTTGATATAAAATGTGAAGTTTTCTTTTGAAATTGCTATCTCTAAATTAACCTTGATATTCGTGAACAAATGGTGGAGATTAGAAGATTAGAAGAATCTAATGTGGGATACCTGATGATCATGTGATGATGTGGGATGATCATGTGACGAGGTATGGGATGATCATGCGATGATGTGGGATGATCATGTGACGAGGTGGGATGATAATGTGGGATGATCATGTGACGAGGTGGGATGATAATGTGACGATGTGGGATAATCATGTGACGAGGTGGGATGATAATGTGACGAGGTGGGATGATAATGTGACGAGGTGGGATGATAATGTGGGATGATCATGTGACGAGGGGCTCCCGATAGATGATTTCCCATAGGCTCCGTTTGCGAGAAGAATTGATTTATATTGTAGTGATTCGTAGCCTCATTCTTATCACATGGTCTTCCTTATCGTTATCACTCCCTACATGATGTACCGATAAACTAAATAAAACCTTTCCTCTCTCACTAAATCAAATTGTGAGAAATCGATAGAAAAATATCCAAGCATATGGCTTTCATAAAATATTCCAATGGCAATATCAATGGGGGATAAATTTCAAAGGAAAAGTTTATATATGAAATACTGAATATGTTGCTGCTCGGAATTCATACAAATGTCAGTTTGACAATACACTATACAATCGGCATTCACGATCTAAAAATTCATCTACCTTTATAATTTCTAAAAAAACGGTCCATGAATTCGAGATTTTAACGTACAAAAATAAGTGATGCGTAATTTATATGTACTGATTATTGTCAACAAAATGAGAGTGAACTCTGAAAGTCTTAATTAGAAGGTAAAGCTGTACCCCCCCCCCCCCCCCCCCCCGAGCGTAACGAGAGAGCGATGTTTGCGGCAACGAGGTGAATGTGGGGTGGGGGGGGGGGGGAGGGAGAGGAATCTTGATTACTCATTGGAGCGAGATTTTCAGGGTTTAATCCTTATCCTTGGTTCATGACAGTGGAAGGAAGGGGGCTGCAGCTCCATAATTGCAATGGCTGTTAATGGGAGAGTAGTGGGGAAGCCGTAATGAAAGAGCCTGACACAATTTAACTAATCGACTATTTACGTACGCATTATCTTGTTGGAGAGCATATCTTTTATTCTGTTTTTATTATTTAGATTTAGCTGGACACAATAATATTAAATGGTCCCTCCGTAACTTCTTAACTTCTCCATGTGCTTCGTGTTCTTTGGTTCGAGCTTACTTTCTATTCAAGCTTTGCCACTACTCTCAGCTTCCTTCACAGAGTTCGTTTGCCGCCGAACAAAAAACTTCACGCATCAAAATCACGAGAATGGAAACTGATCTCATTCTTCACGATACGGTGGAATAAATACATATCAGAATTCAGAATGCCGTACGACTTCTGATATATCAATTCGAAAATACGTTTCTCATATTTTATGTAAGTTTCGTTTAATGAGAAATTGTGCAACTTTGCTTCTATTTCAAGAATGATGGGAAGGAGGCGCTCGTGCCAATTAGTTGGGAATACACCAGTCAATCGAAAGAAAACTACACATTCTTCATGACGCTCATGATTGGGTAAAAACCGTGACTCGAAGTGAGGTAAAAGCAGTAACTTAAAAGTAATTGAATTGACTCGATGTAGTTGTCTTTCACTAACGAGAACTTTATTGTAAAAAATGTCAATTGAAGTGGCATGAATATTGAATGTGATCAACATATCGGACACGACCACATGTGTTCGCAACTGAAGTCATTCCATCTGCAGATAAATAACAACTAATAATATCATCGTTTCAATTTAATCATTCAACTGGCTATTTATCGCGCTAATCGTTTACAGCATGGAGCAAGAGGGCAGTTGGGGGAGGGAGGATATAAAGGGGTCAGCTGTACTGGAATTACCATTTTAGGTGTTTAAGCGAACATAATTTGCCTACTTGTAAATTCAATAGTATAACCAATCACGCTTGGACAGGTGGGACGCAGTGCTGGTGCAGTCATGACGTGCCGACAGGATGCGTTCACACTTGTGCCGACAGGACGCGGATACACTTGTGCCGGCAGGACGCGTTCACACTTGTGCCGGCAGGACGCGTTCACACTTGTGCCGGCAGGACGCGTTCACACTTGTGCCGACAGGACGCGTTCACACTTGTGCCGACAGGACGCGGATACACTTGTGCCGGCAGGACGCGTTCACACTTGTGCCGGCAGGACGCGTTCACACTTGTGCCGGCATGACGCGTTCACACTTGTGCCGGCAGGACGCGGCAGGACACACATCTTGTGCCGGCAGGAGCAGGACGCGTTGACACTTGTGCCAGCTGAGGAAAAAATAATGAACTAAAATAATTAAATACCAAAAACATAATATGGGTTACATCCACGATTTTACACAATTTATCTTGCGCATAAAACACACAATAAAGACAATCTCTTCATTTCTGCCGGATATAAAATTTTATCTCCCAAATCTATGAAATGAACATATGCAATTCTCTGAGCATGTCAAAATATTGAACATCTCACATTAAATGAATACAATTTTTGGTGGCAACATATAAAAATTGTTAATTAAAATTTAATTTTTAATACATTTCAATATTTTTTCTGGATACAATATTTTATAAGCCTATTGAACTACATGTGCGCGCGTAAAACACATAATAATGACGATTTTTCCATTTTCTGCCGTGGGTGAGTGGAGCCAGGGTCTATCAAGAGCACCCTTTGCCGGGCACGTCTCAGTAATTTGTCACCCCCCCCCCCCCCCCCCCCCTTACCCATGGGATCGCGCGTCAATGCTGGCAACCGGACAAACAACAGCGTGGATCATGTGAGTTATTGTTAGGAATGTGGGAAGGGAGTTATACGCTCTAGTTTTCTGGGAATGACTGCAGATGGAGGCTACAATCGGATAGGGTTGGTTGAGGCAGTACACGCCTAGATTGTAGCTTCTTTGGCTAATATATGATAGCGTCTCATCCAAGTGTTGTTAAAAAGATGCTGTCCAATAAAAATTACCTACGAATTTTTCAGGCAGGAGCAAAAGTTGTTTTCAAAGTTTTACTGCACTCATCAATTCAGAAATAGTTAAAAGTTATATTATTGAATAAGAATACAAAATAGTTGATACAATCTTTCTGAAGGGATATTTTTGCGCTTGGTGAGAATTGTCGGCAAGCTAATTTAATTTAAGATTTCGTCTGGAAATTCTTGTGCTCAATTTGATATTACCACAGTAAAAAGTTATTGCAACAGTTTAATACATTAACTTTCATTGCAATATTTGTTTTATTTGACGCCGATTATTGCCGATGCTTGAATGACGTACAAAAGACGAACGGCATACAACGTTGATGGAAAAAAAACAAGGAGTTTGTCTGCGATTTTATCGCTTATGCCATGTCTATGTTTGCAATAAGACACGACTGGAATTGTGTTCCGTTTTCTCGCTAGTTTTATTTTTATTCCTTGTCGAACTTGGCGATATTTGTTTCCTGAACTCACTTTAGATGGGAAATATATTTTTGCAAATCTTTACCAATCTGAGAAAAACTCGCCTTGTGTATATATATCTGGGTTTTATGGGTTTCAAGATTCATGTTCGTGGCACTCTTTCATCGCCCTAAAGCGGACTTTTAGAGACAACAATTCAGATTCAAGTCAAATTTGAAAAGTTTTATTTGCGACTGAAAGAAATACCTTGCATCAAATTTTAGCTCTCGATACGGCTTGATCTAAATCGGAGAGAACAAGGGTATACTATATAGGAATGAAAATTATTCATCAATCAATTATATGAAGTTGCGCTAAGCGAACTGATAATAAACGCAAGGAACAAAACCTTTGTTCCGGTCAATTCTTCCAACGTTTACACAGAAAAGAAAAGTTGACATTTGTTTTCTTTGGAATGTGTCCAAGCTTGTATCATGGTGAACAGCATGAATACTGTGTCCCGGGATTCTCAGTGTCAAGTTGCCGGTGCCAATTGGTTCAAGTGAGGTGGAAGTTATTTTAATGGGAAGTGTACAAACACTTGAAATTGATCCATAATTTTACATGATAATTTGAATGGTGTTTTACGTATTTACCAATTGTTTTAAAAACCCCGATGACAAATATTTATGTGCAAATAACAGCCGTCTTTTAGTGTTCTCGTCGTTCTTTCTTCTAAAACAACTCTGAAAATATCTGATTAATTCGATTTCTTGTCGTCCCATTATCCGAATCCGCACTCCCGACCATCGTTACTCGTGATCCTTTGCGACGCCATCTTCTCGCGCTAGGAAGCGACGCCAACCGACGCGTGTGTTATGAGGCGACGCGGCGTCAAGCCGGGGGAGGGGGGGGAGGCGTCACACACGGCTGGATCGACGACTTTTAATGATATCATCTTCGCATCTCCTAGGGGGTGGGGCTGGGGGGTAGAACTGGCGATAGTTATCATGTAAGTCTGTAAGTCGCGGGTTTTCGTTCTCGCCTCCTTGACGATGTCCTCATGTCGTCGAAGAGGAGGTCGGAGATTCTAACATCGGGCTCCCTCCGGCGCTGCTCGCTTTTCACTTTTATTTACTGATTTACTCTGCAGGGATACGTTTAATGATGGTGTACGTTTATATTTTGTGACCACTTGTATAAAAGATGCATCTGTTATCATCTCTCTGAAAATGATGCGTCTCCGGCTGTGTGCAACTGCACATAACGCTGCTGGTTCACCTGGAATTCCGTGTATCTGATAGCGATAGAGTTGGTGTTGAAATGTTCGGCGATCTGACAGCGTTCCTTCTGATCGCAAGAAGCAGTTATCTCGGACTAGAATTCTAATCGGTGATTATATCCCTGACGCTTGCGCATCACCTCGGTGCATCTCAGACAATTCCTTGGCAAACTTGCTCATGTTTCGCACTCGGAATTTCCTTCGCATCGGTCTTTGTCTTACAGAAAGTACAAAGAAATTGTTTACTCTAGATTCGACCCCTTCGTCGACTGTGTCTCCCCTCACCCCCCTCCTGTTTCTTACTTGGATGCCTTGCAATTAATTTTCCGATCTCACACGATTGTTATTTTAGCGCACCAATTATATTTCCTTGTTAGATGATCTCATTAGCAGGATGACGTGGGGAGAGGGAGTGGTGGGGGAGGGGATGAGCGGAAGAGTGAGGCACAAAGGCTCTGCACTCGCTTAATAGTGTATCTTATAGCCTGATAATTACGTTTATTGAAAGTTGAGTTTCGAATACATCAAGGCAACTTCTCCTCTCGTTTCCATTCTTCTTCGCGCCTGTAATGTTTTGTCTGTTATCTCGTCTCTCCAGTCTCGTATTTACTCATTTACACTTAAGTTCGTATTCTTCTTCACGTTTTCACCCCCCCCCCCCCCCCCCCTCGTTCTCTGTTTGCTAGCGGAAGGGTTGCTCTGTGATTTACCAACACCTTCCCACAAAAACAACCAAGTTAGGCACGATTCTTCTAATAAAGATAACTTAACTGTGTTAAAACATTTAACACTTATTATTGTTAATGGTCGTGAGTTAAAAGGATAGATAGCGATTGCCGCTTAGTCTCTGTCGGCCATTTTCTCAAGGTGACTGGCAGTCATTTTCCTTACTTCCGTAATGCATTATTTGTGTCAATGAAAGACTTGAGTAAAATATCCTGCCTAACTGATACGACGCGCTTAACATTGGTGGCGGATGACACCCTTCACGTAAAATCTCCAAGACGAAATCTGAGTGAAATATTAATAATTTAGTTTGAAAGCATTAGACTTGTGAAGTGAAAATAAAATTATGGGAATAAGAATTCCAGAAAGGGAAGTGTTCGAAAAGTCTGAAGGAATGCGGCGCATAAATCGCTGCTTGTTGCCGTAATCTCATGCATATTTATACAGATACGCTGTCATTTAATGTTTTCGAAAGAAAACTTGCTGGGATGACGGGGGGGGGGGGGGGGGGGGGGGGGAGGAGGCCGAAATGCAGGAAAAGTTCAGTGAGTTTCGTTCTACCCAGGTGAGTAAAAGCCAAGAAAAAAGAATAGAAAATGCTATAATTGGACTTGCTAAGACTCTTGCGTTGCGTGCCTCAATAAGAAAATCAAAGCACCCCTCGGTGGTAATTGCATAACTTTTAATTCTCCTCGACTGGCGCTTCGGACAGCGCTCTATAGGCGCCACCGCCAGATTGATATTGTGTTCAGTATTTAGTATAGTGTTCGGGTTTGAGTCTTCACGCTGAAGGGAGATTTGTTTTAATTTAAAAACTTCTTAATGATGATTAACAAAACACCGTTAATAACTATTACATCGAAATGAAATATTCAAGAGAATATCGTAACAAAAAGAGATTGCAATCAAGTTAATGTTCGGCTTAAAAACATACAGCGGTTGATAACAGTTAGTCGATTTTTCATCCGTTGTTTATATTAAAAAAATGGCTTGTATAAACGCTACCTTGAGGACGAATAAAGCAAATGTCTAAAAACATGAGCACTCTGGGGGATATGCCACGCAGTCCTAGTTGTGTGCATTATAGAAGGGGAGGAAACTCATTTACCAACAACAATAACTTAAACTACACTCCCATTCAGACAAAAATGTTGGTGATAAAGAGATTTCATAGCTTAGCTTTGTAAATGACAACCAGCAAAGTTCATTTGTGAAGTTGAGACGAGTTGTAGAGTTGAGCTGCTTCTACTGGTCATGCCGCATGAGTCTATAGAGTTGAGCTGCTTCTACTGGTCATGCCGCATGAGTCTATAGAGTTGAGCTGCTTCTACTGGTCATGCCGCACGAGTCTATAGAGTTGAGCTGCTTCTACTGGTCATGCCGCACAAGTCTGTAGAGTTGAGCTGCTTCTACTGGTCATGCCGCACGAGTCTATAGAGTTGAGCTGCTTCTACTGGTCATGCCGCACGAGTCTATAGAGTTGAGCTGCTTCTACTGGTCATGCCGCACGAGTCTATAGAGTTGAGCTGCTTCTACTGGTCATGCCGCACAAGTCTGTAGAGTTGAGCTGCTTCTACTGGTCATGCCGCACAAGTCTGTAGAGTTGAGCTGCTTCTACTGGTCATGCCGCACAAGTCTGTAGAGTTGAGCTGCTTCTACTGGTCATGCCGCACAAGTCTGTAGAGTTGAGCTGCTTCTACTGGTCATGCCGCACAAGTCTGTAGAGTTGAGCTGCTTCTACTGGTCAGTAGAGTTGAGCTGCTTCTACTTCTCTTTTGAGCTGTGATTGAGGGGTTGAGAACCAGGTATTTTATCTCCACTTTTGTAAAATGCTATAAGGAGAGATCTTAGAATATTGCCATTGTGATCGTAGTGAATCGGAAGACATCGAACAAAGAACATTAAATCTCTAATTGGAGGAGATCTTGGAATATTAGTTTTTTTATTGTACTTCTAAAGCTCAGTCTATGACAATTTCAACTATCGACGTGAATTCAACTTTGACTTGCGACCTGACTTCTACCATGTTGAACACGATGTAATATTGATGATTATACTGACGAACATATTTTCATAAAATATTAGCTCGGAACGTTGGCCCCGAAAAAGTATTACGTATTCCGTATTAAATTCGAAACACAATTTTAGGCACCGAACAAGTTAATAATTTTGGCGTATAAACATACATTTCTCATGAAATAGTAGCGGCTAGTTTGTTCTCCAAAGATCTCCAAATTTCCTAATTTATTTTGAATATTCCACATTACGTAGATACATTTTTCTGCTATGTCGGACAAAGGACACTATTGGAGATAGGATATTCCGCGAATTGCTGGTTCATTGCGGTGAATTTCTGAGAAATGTTCCATCAACCCTAAAACATCTGGGTCTTTATCAGATATCACACATGAATTTGTTATTACTCCGAATGCTAGAAGAATTAAATTTGTGCTTAATTCCGCAGTTAGTTTTGCATATTTTTCCACCCGTTATGGCGACTTTTTCTCACCGTGGATAGGGTGGGGAGGGGGTTGACGGGGCGACAGCTCACTGGCAGAATCCATCATGCGCATATATAGCTTGGATATGACAAAAGTTGAGCGGGGAAAATTTATAACCAACGAGCACAGTTGAACATTTTCCGCTAACTTAGTCGGCAAATCTCCGTAGTCTTACCGCGAACCATTTGGGCCCGGGTTTAAACCGTGTGAGTGGTTAGGCCGCGGGGTGAGTGGGGGGGGGGGGGGGGGGGGGCCGGGCGGAGGGCTCCGAGGTGCGGAAGATGAAAACTTTGAGCCAAAGAGAAATAAAAACTGCTATAAATCCAGTCCATAGACAAGGTCTATTGTCTCAATGCAATATTTCAGAGATGAATAGAAGTTCATAACTGATATGAAGCTATCAAAAGTTTTTTTTGGTCGAGGGGATAACGGAAGAGCCCAAATATCTTTGGGAAAACAAACAAAATATGTGCGTGAGAAATGGTTGTAATCTTGCAAAGCAAGTTTGTAAAAGCTCTGTCCGTCTATCCTTGTGTTAGGTATATTGATCGGAAGTTAGCTTGCTATGTAGACGATGAAGACATTGCTCTTGAAAAGGCTTTATTCTGATGCATAAAAGTGGTAAACCAAAGCAACCGGCTCCTTTGCCACCACGTCCCATCGTCTTGCGTTGACATCGACGAGTGATAATGATATTTGATGAATTAATTAATGCAGTTGATTGGGACATTATGTTAAGCTAGTTGTCATGCCCATAAAGAGTATGGAACTTCCCTCTAATTATCAGTAGTTTTGACTGTTAATGGAAATATACCTAGGATCTGGTGAAGTTTTAAAATTTTGAAGCAAGTTCCTTGAAGTGAATCGTATTTTCATTATTTTCTATTCTTACTGACGTGTGAATCAATTATCGTTTTCACTCGGTTGTTTTCTGAGTCAGAATTTGTTGCTAATGTCTGTAGCTCATGTCTTGATCGAAACATTGATCAGGATTGGTCAAGGATTCTTCCAATGATTTAGTCAGCGTAAGCTGTGATTGTCTCGCGATCTTGGCTATAGGTCATAACATTTCCAAAATGTCTCAATTCCTTTCTTGTCTTAAGTCTTCTTCTTGAAATTAAATCCTGTAACTCTGCGCTGTTTCTGCCACAAAGTAATAATTATTACAATTTTAAAGAAATGATATGAAAATAATTTCGCACTGACTGCTGGAATAAAATCTGAATATTTTCCAAGTGTCACTGAATGCACAATCGCCTGGCGGACATTGGCGGACACTAAACGGACACTGGCGCACACTAAACGGACACTGGCGCACACTAAACGGACACTGGATGCTAAGCTGGGACAGTTTAATTAGTTACAACTAACCATATCACGCTCGCTTTTCCTTCCCAGTTTGACAGAATAAAATATTAGCATACTGATTATAGTCACACGAAGATTCGTGCATGTTCGATTCAAGAAGCGGTATTTGCGATGTGCACTGAAGTCAGCAATTTCAGCATTGTCTTGCATAATCGATCACTTTCATGGGCGTTATTATAGCGTCAATAATGGACGAGGTTTCTCTACGGTCCGATGCTCTTTTATATTGATGAGAGAAAAACGAATCTCCGTTCCCGACTTAGCGTTGGTGAAGGCGCGTGAATTTGTATTCTTTATTTATTCGTTGACAGCTACATAGTAAGTGAGGAGCTTAATTCAAAATGCAACTTGTACGGTTTTTGTGGAAAGACATGAAGAGCAACAGTGTAAATCCAACCTGAAACTCGATTATGTAAAAATCATGATAAACCCCACTACAATTAATTATGTAAAACACATTATGTATCTCTGCCATGCTAAAGTCATAGATAATCGCGTTATCTCTGTTCTATGTTTTTGGACTAGTTGCATTTTGACAGTAAGCTCCTCAAGTGTATTGTGAAGTGCATCAGTTTCGATCTCGAATCAAACAAGTATAAGTTACTACGACACTTTTGTTTTAATGATAACGGTTTGGTCAGTTGACTTTCCGCAAACAAGTTCATTAAAACACAAATAATATCTTATACGAGATACTGGGTTTTATAGAAATCTTCTGCGGAGATGTGATGGAAAAACTATATAGGTTCTAGTCCCGGTTCGGCCGGATATTTTTCACATGACACGTCTCTTCTTATAATAATATATGTATCTAGAGACGACGCTTCAATGTGAGAATTATTAAAAGTAGGTAATAATCTAATTGTTTATGCATGTGGAGACTGCGTCGTAAAGTAATAGCAATGACATGTGAGATTTGAAATTGATGAAAATGTTACCAAATATAGAAAAGTGTTCTCCCTCAATTGATGCAATATTTGAACGCAACGTCGTGATCTTGAATAATAAGTATCTGGTCGGACATGTTTTCTGAAACCGCTCCACTTATCTGCCATGTTATTGATCTCCCACCCTTGGAGTCTAAAACGATTTCTCTCAATTAATTGTTTTCGTCGGTGTTTAAGAGTAGGCTGGTTTTGGTCGGGGCCGCAGTGATCGGGGCCCGCGTGCATGCGAGCAGCGTATGCTGGTAAATGGTTCCTGTGGGACACCCAGGGAACCCGAGTGACGCCGAAGGCTCGCCAGATTGCCGATGCTCCCGTGGGAGCGATGTTGAGCCACAAGCTTCTGCTCATAACCCTTCTCCTCTCCTTTTCCTTTCCTTCTCCCTCCTTCAGACTCTCCTCGGCAAACCACCCACTTTGCTTGCAAAGCGTCGTGTATATAAGCGAAGCTGTAATCGCCGTCTTATACTGTAGTATCTCCTGCGCTCATTGGCGAAACTAGCCACAACCATTGGGCTACGTTTAATCATAGTAAACTTGGCATTTCTTGACTTGGTCTGTAAACATGTCTCTAAAAAGCTGGAGGTTACGATTCATACGATCATTTTATTCTGCACTCTGAACGAAAACGGCTTGATGGCTGCGACGTAGCAGTGACGGAGTGCTGGAAACTGAAAATCATAAACGACCAGGCAATAACCTCACTTCTGCCGCACAGAAACTTCATGCGGAATTTCCGTTGTTTGAAATTCACATTTTTCAAAATTCGATTTTCCACTTATTACATTTTGATCTTTTTATCGAATTGTTAAAATTAGCAAACATTGAAATGCTGTTCAAACAGACGTTTGGAATAAATTACCTCAATGGTTTCTGTCGCTTTTCCCTTCTTCACTTTCGTTCGCTCTCAACTCGCGCTGGGAAATAGAAGTCAGCCTCTGATTTTCGTAGAGCCGATTTGCAAATGTCAAGTTTAAAAATATTTTCTTCCAAAAATAATGGTCTTATAAGTATATCTTCTTCATATTAGTGTTTTTCTTTTTGCTTTCACAGTCTATAAATCTCTCTGGACAGAACATTTTTCGTACTTAAACAGGTTCTGTGTTAGACAGCCTTGACTTTTGTGCCAAAATATTTCAAGAGCTTTCTATCAAAAAACAATGCCAATGGCACGCTTGATACAATAAAGAGAAACGATTCACTTTGACAAGTCTTTTAAAACATCTCTTGTTTTGCATCTTTACTTTTCGAGACAAAGGGAAAAAAAATCTTGATTTTTCCAACTCGATTTCCTCTGAGAAATGTCCGATAAGATAATGAGGATTTCAAGTGAGGGGAATTCTCGAGTGGAATCTCTCCGAGTTGATTTGGCCGGCACAACGTCGACGTCGACGTCGAGGCGCACTCCGAGCGTCTTTGCATGTCAAGTAGCAATTAGCAGTCGATAATAATGCTCCACGTGAAACATTAGACGACCGACGAGCACTTCGAGTGCGCAGGGAACGATGAATTGGTTTCAATTTGGAGAAAACGAAACAGAGTTTTGTATCTTTCTTTTTGACGCTTCCCGATATACTTAGCTGATCCCTCCACATAACTGAGAAACACTAACAACTCTAAGGTAATCTATCTCTTATTGTCGGCCATGAATGTATCAAGCTCTACGAGTCAGAATAATATCAGAATATATATTTTATCAGAATAATACTTCCGGTGAAGACCCCCCCCCCCCCCCCCCTGCTGATATTCTTGGTCTATTTGTTCTGATATTAATCTTCGTTCAGTTTATATTATTGAGATCAGTTTAGTCTTTTAGTGTGAATATTTCGACTGTGCCCTATAATTGGAACCATCCCAGGGTATATCATGTTGTTATGGGACGAGGCAATACCCTCATGAGGGCAAGACCCTCATGGAATTACCGCCGTATCATCTGAAAAATCGCAATGAGCGAAAGAAAAGAAGAGGAAATCGAAATGAAGAGAAACCGTTCTCCCGAGTAAGATCTGTTCTCTACGGAAGTTTGTTTACTATTATCTGTGTTTTTGTGCGTCGGGACGGCGGCGCTGACATCTCGTGCGACTGCAAGGTTCACAGCGACGGCCGTCGTCGCGTCTCCTGGCAACAACAGGCGGTCGTCATGGCGACGCCGAAGCGACGCCGACGCTGACTCGTGTTCGGGGTCTCGACGCTGTAGATCACCTCTTTACCTCCCCCCCCCTCCCCCCCCCCCCACCATACCTATCTCTCGAGCTCACAAACAACGAGAAAGAGAACACTCCGTGTATTCACTATGTATCCATGAAACGCGGGAAAATGAAACGTCCGGCCCAACGTATTTGCTAGCGAGATGGAGCGATGTTCAATAAAAACAATGTTATTATATTCTAATATGCATCCTGCACCTGGAGGCCCTTGCACAGACACTCTTTATACATCGTGTCTACTGTCTACATTGCTGAAGTACTGTAAGGAGTTAGTAAGCGTTTGACCCAAGGTAAACATTTCCATTTTCCATCTCAATTTAAAGAAGTCAGGACTGAAGGAAAAAAGGCAATGACAGTGTCTGCGTAATGAAATTGCTCTCAGTGTCTCTTCATGTTTTACTCGAAATTCTTGCATGTCTCTTTGTTGGGTCAGGGACGTGTTACTGCGACACTTGTGCATATTTCATATTTTATTCTACACTCGACAATAATTAGAAATGGCATGTTTGATTATATAAGGAATTTCATTTTGTAACTTTGTCATTTTAGGAATGTTGCGAGGTTTGATTCGCTCAAAGGAATAACAGTTGGTGGCTTGACAAAGGAACGGAAATGAAATAAAACGAAGAATATTGGTTGGTTGCGACATAGAAAATGTGTATCAAGTACACCGAATAAGCGAAAATTTAATGAGGATAGGAAATCTGTCGAGTTGAAGCGGGAAGAAAGGAAGGAGGAAGGAGTATGAAAATATTTCTAATTGAAATTTATTCACGAAATGAAGTTTCTCTACAAGTAGTAAGCGACTAGCATTAGTCGAATTCAATGTAATTAATTCGTCATCGAAGTTTAATTGCATTAACGTTGATTTTTTGTTGAAACATAAATGCGACGCTTGCAAATTGGGCTACAAAACTCCGTAGTGTTTCAACAAAGTGACAAATGGAAATTTCCGTGTTCATTTTTCATGTTCGGTCTCCGATTTGTCGATGGTATATTACAAAACATGACAGTTTGAGGTGTGCATTCTCGTGACGCTAGAGGGAAAGGATTGGTAAGCTTGGATAATTTCTGTAATGCACTTTCCTCGCACCCCGCACTCTATCGAACCGTAACTTGCCATTACCCTTCGCGCTTATATTTTGCTTCTCGTATAAAAACAGAGTATAGACTATTCTTTTAAACGACGACGATATCTCGAACGCCATCTGGGTAGAAATGCACATATTTAGGGTGCAAGAATTTGTTCTTTTTTGTTTTGAAAACCAGATTACTTTTCACTAAAATATTTTCCTCTATTATATTGCTGAGGAGGGGGGAGGCAGCATGAATGAACGAGCACTCAAGAAAATCCCCCCTCCTCGGAAAACTACATGGCTCTTGACATGTACCACCCGCACAATCTTGACTTGCTCAGAGATTTAGTGCAAGGAAAACTTGATTTCGGAGATTTTTTTCTTCACGTTGTGACTTGTGACTAATGTGTATTTCCATAGATTTTGAGAAGTACACCTACCTGTCTTCTTCCCCCCCCCCCCCCCCCCCCCTTCCCAGTTAGCTTCCTGGCACCCACTGACTTTCCCCATTCTCCATTCTTGATACAGCTTTTCTAAGGTATCTGAAGTCGCAATTCTATATTTTTCGCCTCTCTTTTCCTTGTACAACCCATATACAAGCGTGAAAATTAGTTGGTTATACTCTATCTCTCTCTGCTCCATATAAAAACATGTTTATGACATGGGTCAGAGGGAGGCAGAGTACAACGATCTTATTTCCACGACTGTACAACCCATATACAGCCCATGTGAAACCCATGTACTCGTACAACCCATGTACAAACCATGTACATGTACAACCCATGTACAAGTACAACCCATGTACAAGTACAACCCATGTACATGTACAACCCATGTACAAGTATAACGCATATACACGATAAATTGAATGTGCTGCTCGACTCAATTTTTGCCCATACCAACGATTTTTGTAGAATAAACTATATTGTGTTGAAAACACATTTCTGCAATTTTATTCGGTCAAGTAAAATCTTCAAAGAACATTACAGAAGGGTCAGTAAAATCAAGCTGCATGAAAATGCAATACATACAATGCGATGCATTATTGCGTTTCCTTCGTTTATCGTCAGAAGAAGAAGAAGAAGAAGAAGAAGAAGAAGAAGAAGAGACACTCTAATCTCGGTGGAGGATGAATGTGAATTAAATATTCGTTAGAATCTTCTAATTGTCAGACATAAATTAGTTTCTGAGGTTTTGTACTGACGGTAGATAAAAATAGAGTTCTGAGCTTATAAATTATTTCCAGTACAGATAAGATGCAATGCCTGAAGGTAATTACTGAATGCTCTGTTTTCGCGGCTTGCTGCTGAGTTGGTAGGTCTTCAGTGGTTGCAAGTTGTAGGTTGTACTTAGTTGTAATCACTCCAC
Organism: Leuctra nigra; assembly: GCA_934045905.1. Taxonomy (NCBI): domain Eukaryota; kingdom Metazoa; phylum Arthropoda; class Insecta; order Plecoptera; family Leuctridae; genus Leuctra; species Leuctra nigra. Next base: position 3,838,068 of record OW203763.1, read on the forward strand.
TCCCAACGCCTAAGCCCCGCCATTCTTCTCGGTCATCTGAAACCCGCCTCGGAAATGTGAGACATGCGACGGACTGCATGCAGCATGGACCTGCTTCCACTCCGGATTCTTTCCCGCGATATTATTTAGATACAGACCTGAAAACTCGAACGAAGAGTCGATTCTCGTTGTTATCCTGATCAGTAATTTCTAAATAAAAGATTGTTGGTTTTACTCCGGGTTTTATGAAATGCGGGGATAGTGCGGGGATAGTTCCCAGTTCTAAAGTTAAGGGCACCTTATTCAAAGGATCATCTCCCGAACAGCTCTCCAATCACTCAGCGAACACTCTATAGTGTGTGTTGAGTATGTCTGGCGTGACTCCCAAAGCTTGGTGCATAGTAATCCCATTCTTCCGCATTGAATGGGCTAGGATGAGTACATGACTGCATTGTTCTGCTGACACGGTGTTTTCGGCCGGCAAAGGCCTGCTTTTCGGGCATGGCATTATGCTTGGCTAATAAAATTGCCGTTTAATGATGCTGGAGCAGTGCTGATAGCAGCCATTTACGCGTTCACGCATTTCATTATGCCGCAATTTTCTCGTGCCCTACAAATATTGACTTTTATCGTTCCGGAATTGAAAACTAACATTTTAATTATGCAATTTCTTGTCGAAAATAAAATGCCGTTCGTTTTTTCAATAAAAGCTTCTCTCGCTCTCTTTTACTCCCTATTCTCGGCGAAAATATCTTACAAGAAGGCGGGACAAAATATTGCTTTTCAACTTATCTGAATATTTAAACCTGTTTGGACAAGTTTTTCACTTTTCAATTATTAGCGATTGAATTAATTCTATTTGATTTGAACATTGTTCCTCTGTGTAGAGTACCCAAGTGGAGCAAGCGAGAAGAAATGTTTTGGAAAGGGCTCGTTTGTTCTGCACTTGAAAATAATGAATTATTCGATTTCTTTCATCTTTTTTATTCGTCTGGGAATATTTCCTATGCAAATTTTTCATTTTCTTTAACGAATGAACCATTCTTTGACAAATTTTTTCTCGATCGACAAGGCTAGTTGAGAGATGTGAGAAGCGGGTATGTATGCACCGCAGGGGCAATGGTCGGATGAGGTGTCACATTGCTTTGTTAATGATTTGTTTGCTGCGAATTGCTCTACAAATGAAGAGTTATGAACGGCGTTCGCATTCGTAAATACTGATCGATGGCAGGTAGAACCACAGGGAAATCTGCAACAATGGGAATTACCTGATCAAGGAAATATCACTTAGCGAGTGGTTTCGTGAATTATTACTGTGTTTAGAGGAAAATCAGTGGAGATATATATTGTTTGAATCTTAGCGGAAACTTGTTTTTGCTTTTTGCCAGCAATTCATCTTTAAGAATGTTTCCGTCGCCTTTCTCTTTCTTCAATATTTTATTTCTCGTGTCGTTTCTCCTTTCCACTATATTCTCCACTCGGCTATCTGCCCTTTTCCCTGCGTTCTTTTCACATTTTTCCTTTCTCTTCCCGTGTGTTGCCTGGTGTGCCCCTATCGTATGCGTAGCCGTGTACACTCCACCCAAACACAAAATAACACATCTAAAATTCAATTTCCACCACCTGAATAAGCTAGGAGTATCTTGGCAAATCTTGTGAGGTCTCGACTGCACACCTGGTCGAACTGTTTTGCATGGTTCACCTTCACCTTCACCGCGGGCGCGTTGGCGGCGCTTTCTAGCACCTCTCCGCGGTTTTACCAAATCATTCCGGTTGACTCATGAAAAACATACTCTTTTATGTGACCCCGTTGGACCATAAAAAGTCCATCGAGTATATTATATTCATTCTAACTCAGTGTATCTAGCTAAATAGAATACATTTATTTTACCACTGCGTTCAAATTAGGAGGACGCTTTTAAATAACATGTAGCCACTAATGAATCAATTAAGCAAAACACTATCTCGAAAGCTCAATAACGAAGTTGGTGCACTTTAATGAAACGCTTGTAATTGGCGCAGCTACGTCATCAAGTGGCTCAATTCTCAACACAATTCATCGAGTGCGTGTCAGGAATAATTAGGTTTCGAGAGCGCCAATGAAGTCTGGAATAACTCTTGTCCTGATGGAAGAATTCTCATCAAGCGCCTCCTGGGGGAAAGGGGGGGGGGCATAAAGTTTACGTGCAGACTCCGAAGAATGTTGTGTCTGCAAAAAGCGGCGTAAGTTGACACTTCTATCATTGCCTCGGGCACGTGAACCACATCATGCTTCTGACGTCATACCATCCGGCATCCTCACTCACGAGGAAACTCCTTCGTGTCAACAATTTACGACAACTTCCCATTCTTTGAGCAACTAACTTGCTGCTAGAGCAATTTTCCGGGGTGCAGCTGTTAGTGAACTTGCGGATGCCGGCACTCGATTTATTAGTACTCCTTTTGTGGCAAGAAGAGCCTGAGAGCAGCGGGGAGTGGGGGATCTGGAACTCGCAATATACTGATGCTATTCCTAATAATTTTGTAGTGGTTTTGCCATTTGAGTCTATGTATTTGACTCCCGTGAATTTTCGGCTCTGTATTCCTTGTATATCTATATAGTCGTTCTGTAATGTCGTTGTGGAATATGGTTTATTGGAAAGATAGTCACTGGCGTGTATCGACCCAGGTTTCCAATCCCCTCCAGAGATGTGTGGGGAGGGCGGAGAGGCTTAAAATAATCTACCGAATTGAGGGAATTGCCGGCTTTAATATCAGCGCTCGCAACAGTTGGATGGAGCTGTGAGACAGACACAGTGATAGGAGTTGATTTCATCTCTGGTCTCGCACGCTCCAGTCTTCTGCATGGATGTGTCGAGTTGAACTAGTTAGTGGCAGTGAATAGTGAATGATAGGTATTTAGCAGTAACATGGAAAGCAGCCACTCAGCGGACGCACCGCTGATGTACTGATTTCAAAAGAGACTGGGACGGGGTTGGAACCCGGGATCTTGGTTTATCGCTTGACTTCTCGTGCTCTTTTTGCAGAGTTCCGTTGACATTCATCGATGACGTTTTCTTTAAAATCACGTCCGTGTTTGAAACGTCATATTTGATATCTCAGTTTTAAAAAAACTGAGTAAAAAACTCAAGTGCATTTGTAATTACGCAAACAATGCCATAATTTGATAACCCACATCTTTATTCAGCGTGTTTTAAATGGTTACTGTTTGAAATTAATTCTAGTATACTAATTAGCATGACTAATTCAATATCGTGAATGCGCCGGAGAGCTGACACTCTGTGCCGAGGTGGCTCACATTCTACTTATATTACGATCATGAGCCAGATTGTCTACTTCTGATCTGACTCAGAGTTATACCCAGCTATCATCCTAGGTTATCCGTTCTCTCACACGCAGCTTTCATTCTTCGTTCATCGTTTGTATCATAGCTAGGTTAGTCGGTTTGCTTATTTATGTTTCAATTACAAATGCATTTCATACTTTCTTACTCCAAACGATGGAGCTGCCTCTGTGGAACATATTTTACTTTTCACACTTCTTCTGTTGAACATTTGTCACCATTTTGGAAACAAAACAGACTTTTAATTTTTTGATGAATCAACTCGTCCAGTGGTATGAGTTGATGCATGTTGTGTTGTATATTGGAGCTTTTTTTTTATTAAGGACAAACATTATTCCTTCATATTAAGCTAGTAACAGTAATGTGGACACCAGTGTCTTTCAAATCAGATTCAAGATAAATGCGTCACAGGTTTCAGTTTTAACGAATTATCTGTGGATATGCGAATCACTGTTTGACGTCCAGATTTCCATGATAAAATGACAATGATGGAGCTGGAATCTTACCTTGCTGAACGAATGTGAGATAAATGTGAGAAAACAGCTGTTTCGCTGTTCGATCGCTGCAAAGAAGTCGGCACCAAGTGTACGCTATAATATGTGTGATGTGTAGGTATACAAATACAGAGTGCAATTCTCATGTTCAATACCTTCGTCGACTCGTTCCAACTGGGGCACGAAGAAGGGGAATAAGTTTCGTGTAACTTGTGCTGCAGCGGAATAAGCTAACCTAACTGTGTAATGCAATAAACGCCGTTTTACATGTACCGTGTTCTTGTCTCACGTGCTCAAGTACAAACAGTTTCACCCGTTTCAGAAGGAAATGACTTGAAAGTAAATTAAGCGGTACCATATTTCCTCGCTCACATAAGATCAGAGAGTAAAGTTTTTTGGAGTGCTTTGTTTTTATAGTGCCTTTTTTATCTGTAGCCTAGATTCCGTAGAATTCTGGTGTTAGTTTATTTTCGTATATAAATTATAATTATGAACTTTTCCCGATAACGAAGTTATGTTCTATGATTTGTGGATGTTGATCGCGATGCTTCCCCCCCCCCCCCTTTCATCCTGATCTCATGTCCTTTGTTCTCAAAGTCAGGATGAGCTAGAAGCATTTTAGGAATCTAGGAAAGATTGATTTTAGCTGTGGACAAATTAACATTAGAAAGAAAATGAACCACCATTAACGATAATGTAGTACATTCATCGCCAAGGGGGGAAAAGTATGTAATCTTTGCGGGACGATCGCAAAGAAACCAAAGCGACGAGAAATTACGATTCTCTTGAGTAGAGCCAATTTCCACCCATACTTCCAGAAAGAAATTATCTTTTTCATTATTATTAGCTATACAGCATTTGCTCATCCGAATTACAAATAGTAAATGGTACACTTACTTGGCGTTTATATCTATTATTTACATTTCTTGGTGAAGAAATTGCACTGCATTTCACCTCCTTGTATTATTTTCATCTAATGCTGTGAACTCTGAGCGCCGGGGCTCATTTACCGCACGGCTCAAGCTGTTAATACTCCATAAAATATAAATAAGACCAACGTTTCTTAACGTTTCTTTAACCACATTAACCAACCTTTCTAGGTCGTCAATGTTAAAAGACTACAGTAACTAGACACATAAATTGATGATGATTAAATCCATAATTCAATTAACTAGAATTGCAATCTAAGAAATCTGATTGTCTGTAAGTTTTATTTTAATAATTCAAGTTAAATGCAGACTCCATATCTCTGACTTCATTTTAAATTTTACATTTCAAATATTTCATTGGATAAAACCGCCATTTTAAAACTGATTAGTGTTGACTTTCGAAAAGTCTTACGAGTATGGTTTAGAGCCTGCTGATATTTACCATCAAGGTAAGTCGAAATCAAAACACTTGATATTCTAATCTTGGTGATAGATTAAGACATTCTCTCATAATATCGAAAATGGAACCTTTCACTCAAAGCGTAGAAAAATGCTAATATTGATTGCTAAGTTTATGAAATAAATTTCCCTATTGAGCAATTATGTGTTAGCTTTGATATGGGGATTTCTGTTCTGGGGATTTCAGGAGTACTATCTGTTCAAATTATACATAATTGTAATAATAAATTATTGCCAACATCACCAACACTGTCTAAGATATGTACTATGTTTTATGTTCCACGATTCTATGTTTTATTTCTATATTTTATGTTTTGTGTCTTTGTGATTGTTCTGTGATGTCCAAAAATGTATCATATCACACATGTGGAATCCTGTATTCTGTTGTTGATAAATAAATAAATAAATAAATAAATAAATAAATAAATGATAATAATTGGAGCTCTCTGAAGCTTCACGTTCTCCCATCTCCAAAACGAACACTTAAACCACATGCTGGGATAGTTACCGACTCAATTTCTTAATCAATTAGTATTACTAACACATTCGGCCTGAATGTAGAATAGTGCATCGAACTGAATGATACATTGACATTAAAGTATAAGAATGTACAGGTTGTGCAGGTAGACGAAGTACGGGCCTGCGAATGTTAGTGCTAGTGCACCTCAAGGTAGAACGGCGATGCATTAGTTCGTTGTCGTGCCTCACGGTTTATTGAAATAAATACCACCGGCGGTTTCTACACTTGCACCTTTTGTGTACGCCTCTTCCGTCGTTGTGTGGCCCACAAGTTGCAAGTGCAGTGCATGCAGAGCCGAGAGAATGGCTCCAATGCGAGAGCTATCCGAAGCAATGGACCGAAAATGCAATCGAGTTTCACTCCATTTGGCAAAAAGCCTCACTAGCGTACTCTCGTGGTCTGTAAAAACACGAACTGATCTCAAGTTCAACATTCTATTTCTGTCGCTCTTTTTAAGATGTTGGTTCAGCTGATGAAAGATGGCGCCCAATAGCGTTTGCTGTCCACATTACTGGACTGTCTTGTTTGGTTATGTGAGGCACGAGGATGGTGCATTGATGAACTTTTCGGTGATCTGTTGGTGATTATATAAATTTCTGGCCCAACGAATCGATGAAACATTTATTTAAAAAAATACAAGCACAATGAATAGTGGTTTCCAGCAAATGCTCTCTGATTTCTTCATGTGGTTCCATAGCAATCTTATGTAGCCTAATTTCACATGGCTGGTCTGTGACGTTGGTCTATCTGCCCTTTGCAAGCTAACCGAGTAATCAGATCCTTGTACACAAGAGCAGTGATGGAGTGAGGTGAGAGGAGAGAGATTTCTCGGGTGTCGCCATACAGCGATGATATTGTTCGCTCAATGTCGAATATCTTTTGCTTGATGTTTGGTGTTGCAAGTTTCAAAATATAATAAATCATTTATGGAGGCCAAAAACTGAACGCTGAATCCTAGTTCCAGTTCACAGTGGACTCCCGCTCTTTGTGTAGAGTAAATTGAGTCGAGAGTACGGTTTCAATTTGGCTAGTGACCAAAATCTCGTTACTTTCATCTCCCATTTATGTTTCACGCCCCCCCCCCCCCCCCCCCCCACCCAGCTACCCTATAAACCACAATGTCGTATTCCTTCTCTCTGCCCCCCCCCCCCCCCCCCCCCCCAACCGCGCCACCATTCCCCTCTGACATGAAGGTGAGGACAATTTGTAAGCTCTGTGTAATAGACTTTATCACATTTTATAATCTTGCTTGGGATAGTACTTTTCTATACATAATAACCAATTAATATATTTAATTTTGGTTGATTGTTAAGACGGGCGAAATCCCATCCACCATCTCCCAATAGTAAAGTCAAAAGCACCCCCTCCCCTTTTAGCCAATGAAACTTCTTATTTGATATTATGAAATGGATATCACATCAAGTTGGTACATATTGGAAGGTAGGTAGGTACTCTCCATGCATGAAATCGAATTCACTTCCATTGAGGGGGCTATAAACATATTATCCACTCTCTTTCGAAGATGGTCCCTCAATAAATGGGGAGGTGGAGGAAATGGCGTAGGGAGGATGTAAGATGGAATGGTTTCGGTCTTTTAGCTTTCTATAGACACCAAATCATGTCATATATATATACCTATATATCCACCACCAGGCCACGGTGCATTCCTTGTCTCCTATGGAAGTATACAAGTGGAGTAGCTGGAACGTAACTATATTTCATCGGTTATCCTGACACCTATCTGATGTGTTATCGCCAATGCCCTGGTAATAGCCTGGCGACGGTTCTCCGTGTAGATAATGATAAATGACGTCGGCGACGGCAAATCCGGATTTGAAGCTTGCAAACAGGTTCGATCCTCCTCGAGGGGGCGTGAGTGTGTATTCTGTATTGATGGGCAACTATTCGACTTTGTGCTGGTGTGGTGTTTTGTTTGAAACGCATTGATCGATGCTGACTTGTGCATTATTATATTCTGTGTGTTCAGATGATTGATAGATCGTTGGTGGAGGAAGAGAACATTTTGACAGATTGGCGTCCTCTTTGTTTTCCTCTTCGCTATTCGCCGTGTTTGGACATTGGTCCAAGATGCTGGGCGTTATTCATGCGGTTTTCTTGATGGAGGAAGATGAAATCTGTAATCCAGGTGATTGTTGATGCAAGAGTTTGTTGCAAAATCGCTTTTAATGCAAGTAGTATATGTATTACTTGGAACAGGTAAATTTGTGTAGATACTTCAAAATATAATGTAAAATAAATGAACATCGCTATTTTTATTTGCTTTTCATACAAATTTTCTAAAATTGTTATTCTACGTGTGTATTTGTTTTGCCATGGCAAGTAATTTGTATTATTTTTGTTCGAGTTGTCACTGGTGTTCATCAGATGGGGCTATTAAATAAACGTGTGTGTTTGTTTATCTTTTATTATTATTATTATTATTATTATTATTATTATTATTATTATTATTATTATTATTATTATTATTATTATTATTATTATTATTATTATTATTATTATTATTATTATTATTATTATTATTATTATTATTTTGTTTCTAACAATTTTTCGCT
>OW203763.1:3846564-3908696 GCA_934045905.1 Leuctra nigra
GATGTTTCAGTTACATTTACATACATACTTTCTATTTCTATATTTGTCGAAAATTTTAGTACGTTATTAATAATATTAGTGTTGAATGTTCTAATGAGGACAAATGGATTCTGTGAATGACGTGGTTGAGAAGGAAGAGAAATAAGCTCGGCTCTGTTCTCTCTCTCGGTCGGGGAAGTATTTCCAGACATATTCTAAAAGTAAAGCAAGCGACTCGATGTTTTGTTAACAGAAAAACATCAGAAATCATTGGAGCCAAACACAATAAGTCGATGGGCCAAAATACTTGGAGGTGATTTTTGCAAAAACTGTCAATAAACACCTCGCTATCCGCCATAGATTATTAGGGACTAATGTTCGGAGGAGATACGAGTTCTTTGACGCCTTTCAAACGTTTGCGTCTGGTACTTCCATCAGACAATACTTAGTTTAAAATTACCTTAATTTAAAAATATATTGGTATTATTTTAAATGTAACAATCAAGTTCTTCGTTAATTATTTTTTTACCGGCGATGGCTTCAACGTGCGCTTCTTCAGTCTGTATAGTTCTGCTTCGAAGTTAATGGGCTAATGAATCATTAGCCACAATATTTGTTCTATTCAGGTACATTTTCTTTAGTGTTTTTAGCTTTTGTAGCTCTTCCCAAAACATACAGCTTTTCAATAATCGTAAGTGAGAATTGTTTTATGATTTAGAAATATCTTTTATGGTATATCTCTTTTCGATTGCCGAATTCACAGAATCCTGATTTGGTCTCAACCATCGACAGCCGATAACTTGCATCTTTATCGGTCTTAAATTACAAGTGCAATCGTTTTGTGACGGAGGGGTGGGGGGGGGGGGTAAAGACGTCACCGACGCCTTCTGGCAGTGTATATCTCGTAAATAATCGTGTGCAGACGCCGGCGCCTGTCTCACATAAGACGCCACACTCATACATGTTTGAGTGATTCCAAGGTATATGGAGCACGTAAATTTCACATTCGAGCTGATCTATTTTGGATTTGTTGGTGTTGATGATATCGTAGTTTCCACTTTGAACTGTGCACCGTGACGCTGCCGCCTCGTCAATGTTCGGCGCCGTGGTGGAGGCGTTGAGACGGCGGTATGTTGCCACCTGGCTCACAGCATCCACTCTTGACACGTGTTGCAGAATAATGCACACTTTTCAGAAAACTATTGTAAAACGGGTGGTATTATAGTTTTTCTTAGTTGTAGGAGCGAGCGTAGGAACAGGGGCTGTATTTTGAATCTAAGTCAACAAATTTTTAAAAGAAGTTGTCCTAGTGTTTACGAATATGCTTATTGTAATAAGATCATATTTTTATCGTTGTACTATAAATTAATTAGAGGCATCAGAATATTTTCCTTACTTGCTTCATTTTATAAATACCTATGCAAACAGCTGTACATCATACAGTCATTATTTATTAAATAGTTCTTACAACTTTCGTCTATGTAGACCTCTGAACATTTTTAACTATGAATTATTGTATTGATTTAATATTAATATATTCCCCCAAAGATAAATGTAACCTACTTGCTGTAAAATATGAATATTCAAATAGTATAGATTTTTGTATATTAAAAAACTTGTACCTAGTGGAGTCCATGAAAATGTAATTTGAAATTGCAGACAATCTATGTTGAATAATAATTTGTCCAAGGTGTGTAGAAGACCACAGCTCCAGTCTCACACACCTTGATATACCTAACCTAATCCATGTGACCAAAACCACAACACTACAATAGATGATCTATATATTTTTGACCTTGTGTTTCCAACAGCTTTTTTAAAACTAAGTAATAATCACAGATTGTCAAATAAAGTAGCGAATGTAGACTTCCGCCATCCATTTCTGTCAAATACAATTTTACGTTCTCTTCCCTCATCGTCGAGTGTAGGTGGGGTTTGACTTGTTCAATTTACCTAGCTTCCTTCTGTTCGTTTGCTTCTTTCTGTCGCAAACGGAACGATCGCATCGTGTTTTCCATCTTGACATGTCCTTTCGAAGCTTGTCTGTCATAGCTTGTATTTATTTTAAAAACCGACGAGCTACTAATTATGTCGTCGCTGATGCTGAGCCTAGAATTCTATTCTCTTCATCCTACTTACCATTCTGAATTATATTTAGATTAATATTTGTTCTCATTTTTTGTTTGAAACGTCTGTCTTGCAGCGAAGACATATCGTGATAATTCTTAAAGACATCAATCAATGCGGCAGTCTATTCATAGTGCTCTATTCCTGAGACGCACTGTAGGCTATACGCAGGAAATGTAATAGTATACTGATTAGATTGCACCTTTTTCTAATTACTCTGATATTCGAATGCAAGGATTGGCAAGGTTGATGAGATCAATTGAATTCGACAGTTCCCATAGTCACTTATTAGATCAGCTTCTCATTCGATAGATCGCTCATCTTACGCAATAATGCAGTGTAAACATTCAGGCGTGCTAGGTGTACTGCCTATTGCATTTATTATTGCACATATTGCATTTAACACAAACAGCGTTTTTAGAGTGCATTATTATAAAAAAAAAAAAAAATTGATACTAGCATGTTTATTATTACTAATTTATCATTGTAGCAGAATCCAGGATTCCATATGCGATGGTAGTTTTAGACATCACAGTGCAATAAAAAATCATGTCACATGGAACCACGAGACAGGAACCATGGTAGAAGAATACTGTTCACAGAGAGCTTATTACACTTTGAACATAAACATGGAACAAGCGCCGAAATGGGTGAAATATACTTTCAAATAAATACAGTAAAACAGAAAAGGACATTGCAATTGGTAAATTACAGGGTAGTAAGGTAATAGTGCGGAAATGGATAAATTACAAGGTATTGTCTGAAATCCTCTAGCCAGCATGCATGTCTGCACGCTGCTGAGTGTGTGAGAACGAATGTGTTGTTTATGTGTTCGCTGTTCTCTTGAGGCAGAGCTTCAAGCTTTTGTTTTCTCTCAATGGAAGATAGTTTCTAGTTGATTGAGAACGAAGCGAGAGGCTCGAGCTTGCGGGACAGTCTGCGGCAAATGAACGACTTGTGAGAGTCGGGATGCGAACCAGGTCCATTTGACTTGCGTTCCACTGACGCCGGTCGGACTGTTGACAGGATGATGAGCCTTCGTGGAGATTGACAAATCTGACGGACAATGACGTTTAAGGAAGCTTTTTATATCCTCGTATTAGAAGATGAATACAATGCTTCCACCCTATGGACCTATGCTCACCTCAGTGAAGTTTCTAAAGGCTGGGCTTGAAATGCAGCAAGTCAAATAAATGTCAGGAATAGATCTTGGAGCTGGAAACGGATTCTGATTTGACTTGCGATTGTAAGAGCTTGCAAGATCTACAACCCCTATAACTCTGCTCTAACTACAGAGTTACTTGTGCAACTTCTGGTGTTATAGGTAAATGCATTGACTTGGACAAGTTCGCTTCAACTGAGCATTGTACGTGGCCAAGCATTGTACTGAGCAATGACGTCAGCTACACGAATGGTGTTTGTTCTGGGCGTTTCGTAGCCAGTGGGGATGCCGCTTCAGAGTGGATACAGAAGTCACGACCCCCTTAGTCGCTCTGTGACCTCACTTCTGCGCCACCCGAAAGAAATCACGAGGCTCGAAACACCTACTATAAAGTGAGGGGGGGGGGGGGGCTAAAATGTTGGGTGCAATTTTATCATTTGAAACATCTTTATAGGTTACATACTTGGAACATAACTGAATTGAATATGACTTAGACATTCATAACTTAAAAGTATTGAACGAATTGATCAATTCCAGGTAAGAGGATCGCACAATGTGGTCTTTCACTATTTCCCAATAATCCCCTTTCTCTGAAAACATTCGCGAGTCAAAATCCCAGAGAGCTGCTGTGCCTTTTCACGAGAACCCTGGTTTTAAACTGATAAATCTACTGGACAGCCTTAACATGCTGTGAAATGCCTCTTTGCATCGATCGATATTTTAATTATGTCTAATAATAATAATAATAATAATAATAATAATAATAATAATAATAATAATAATAATAATAATAATAATAATAATAATAATAATAATAATAATTAATAATAATAATAATTAATAATTAATAATTAATAATAATTACGATTACCAACCAGCGCCTGTTCTTGAAAACGATAAAATTAAACTTTTATACGATGTTTCTGTGATAACTGATTTAACCATTCCTCATAACCGTCCAGATATTATAATTGTTTACAAAGACACAAGAATTGCCCATCTTATAGATATGACCCACCCCAATGATCACAACATCAATCAAGCATTCACAACCAAGATGACGAAATATCAAGATCTGTCTACTGAAATTGCAGCAATGTGGAAGTTGAATCAAGTTCTCATCTTCCCCGTCGTAGTGACAGTCAATGGTCTGATTCATCAAGAACAAGCAAATTGTATGAAGAAAATGAATATTCCTTTCAGTATAATTCACAAAATTCAAAGATCAGTATTATTAGAGACATCTAGGATAATTCGTAAAGTGTTAAGTGTATCACAATGATTAACTAAGAGTGCTACGTATGTAATTTCTTTACCCGTAGTATGATAAATGTTTCCATGTATGTAATTGTACAATGAGAATGAAATAAATGAAAATAATAATAATAATAATAATAATAATAATAATAATAATAATAATAATAATAATAATAATAATAATAAGACTAACCGTTGAGCTATGTGGGATAGGTTGTATGTCTAAATACATTTTATAATTATTAAGCAATTTTATAAAATTTAATTGCAATGTTAAAGAGTCCCTGATTTATTGCTCATCTTGCAATGCAACTGTTGGAGATTCTGAACAATAATACATTCTGACAAATGGGACTTGTCAGTAAAATGGAACTTGGCGAGTATAACAGCAGTTGCTTTATTTATTATTATTTGTATGAAGAAGAGCCTTGTCAGATGAGAATTGACCTGTTTATGCACCCAATTGATATTATTAAAGACTACTTTCTCCAGAACTAATGATTTTTGGGGCAATACCCACGCCTTTTTGATTATAAAACATGTTGTTTCTGCTTGAAATCAAAGAAGATAGAAATTCGAAATGGTTTCCGTTTCGATAATTTTATTAATTCCTATAGGGGATGTAGATTTTTGGCATCCTTTGTGTAATTTACTCTACAGCACCATATTAAATTTCCGAGTTTGCCGATAGAGAAACGCGAATGATATCGTAGTTGATTATCTGTGATTTTGAACCCTGATTAATATAATCATAATTGGAATTGTGGTTTTCTGTGCTGCTCCCGTGGCCCGTGCGTTTACTATTCTCATAAGCCAGGTGATAATGAAGTTGACACCTTCCGAGCTCGGAAACCGAACAGTAATTAGAATACATGGCTCACCTTGAACACAGTTAATTATTTCCAAACACTCTTCATGGGTCAAAATGATTTCTTTGCACCTTCTACTTGGAATTCTTTGGCAGCACAAGAGGCGAATAGATGTTGTGTTTACAATCCGCTGGTACGTTTTTAAAACCAACAAACGAGATGTTTTCAACGAGACTTCAAGGTAGTCCAATGAGGCAAACATTCGCAATGTTTAATTTTCTCATTTAATAGTTTAATTATGACTATATTCGATATAACATTGAAGACAACTTTTCCTACGTGCATGGCCCAACGACATGGCCAGGCACTATGCAAGTCAACACATTGATTGCAAAATGAAACATATCACCAGATTCCACCATGATATTTAATAGAGGAAGAGTCGCTGAGAATCATCGTCCAATTCAACCGACTTATATTATTATGTGGCTGTATAAACAACGCCCTAAAAAAATTGTATTTGTTAGGTATTGTATTGGTATCGAGCAAAGGAAAAGCGGATAATTTGAATCTGAAATGAAGTCGTATCTGTTGTCAATAGCCTGGACTATCGGTGAGTCAGGTGACCGGAAGATGGCCACGGGCCAACTCTGTAAAAAGACGTGCAGTAACGCACAATTGGCAATGGACGATGTCCAACAAGGTATTCTGTTCCTCCCTCTGTCTCCGGCATCTTGATTCCCCGCCACCCACATGACCTTTACCTCACACCTTTACCTCGCCACCCCCTTGCTGCCACCTCCTTGCTGCCACCTCCTAGCTGCCACCTCCTTGCTGCCACTCCCTTGCTGCCACCTCCTTGCTGCCACCTCCTTGCTGCCACCTCCTTGCTGCCACTCCTTGCTGCCACTCCTTGCTGCCACCTCCTAGCTGCCACTCCTTGCTGCCACCTCCTAGCTGCCACCTCCTTGCTGCCACTCCCTTGCTTCCACCTCCTTGCTGCAACCTCCTAGCTGCCACCTCCTTGCTGCCACCTCCTAGCTGCCACCTCCTTGCTGCCACCTCCTAGCTGCCACTCCTTTGCTGCCACCTCCTTGCTGCCACCTCCTTGCTGCCACTCCCTTGCTGCCACCTCCTAGCTGCCACCTCCTTGCTGCCACCTCCTTGCTGCCACCTCCTAGCTGCCACTCCTTTGCTGCCACCTCCTAGCTGCCACTCCTTGCTGCCACTCCTTTGCTGCCACCTCCTAGCTGCCACTCCTTGCTGCCACCTCCTTGCTGCCACCTCCTTGCTGCCACTCCCTTGCTTCCACTCCCTTGCTGCCACTCCCTTGCTGCCACTCCCTTACTGCCACCTCCTAGCTGCCACCTCCTTGCTGCCACCTCCCTTGCTGCCACTCCCTTGCTGCCACCTCCTTGCTGCCACCTCCTTGCTGCCACCAAGCTACGTTATTTTATAATAAAAGACAGATGTACCGGTTTCTTCTGCCAGTGAAGAAACACATACATTTTAATATTTGATATTCTGTTTAAAAATGCGAGTTTTATGCATCATGTGATATTTTATACCGGGTGGCGCAAAAAAAAAATCACCCTGTTTGAGAGGTCACTATATCGAAACTATTATAGATAGGATTCTGAAATTTTTGTGCAAGTTTCAAAAACATTACTCTTGTAGGAAAAAAGTAACAACTATTCAAATTTGGTTGTCAAAAATTGATTTAACAGAGCTCAAATAGCGCGCGTCCAGAAAACTTCCAATGGCCGGGACGCTGTTTCTTCAAAACTACGTAAGATATGAAGCTGAAAATTTTAAATTATATTGAAAATAGATTAAGATCGATTGTGTAAAAATTTCAATCGATTTGAGCTAATGGAACGAAATTTATGGAATCTTGAAGTTGAGCGTAAAATCAGAACATGCAGATTATTTCTAAACATTTAATAAACACGTTATAAAAGTGAATTTTTTCTCACTATTCTGTTTTCAAGCTCAACTTCAAGATTCCATACATTTCGGTCCATAAGTTCAAATTGATTGAAATTTTTACACAATCGATCTTAATATATTTTTAATATAATTTTAAATTTTCAGCTTGATATCGTACGTAGTTTTGAAGAAACAAGCTCTATATATATAATAATATAATATAATATATTATGTAATATATAATATATATAATATATAGCTATTTGAGCTATGTTTAATCAAAATTTTGACAACCAAATTTGAATAGCTGTAACTTTTTTCCTACAAGAGTAATTTTTTTGAAACTTGCACATATTAAATTTTGGTATGTTTTCTAATATTTGTACAAATTTCAGAATCCTATCTATAATAGTTTCGATATAGTGACCTCTCAAACAGGGTGATTTTTTTGCGCCACCCGGTATTATGATAGTATAATATGTTAATAGTTAATAGTAGTATATGTATTGCACATTATAATTCCAGGAGATAAAATCACGAGAACAATGGAATACAGTGATAATCCATTTTTCCATTTGTGCTATTTTACGTTAGTCTTCCCTAATCAAGCAGCAAAGCTAGCAAAAAATCATACATAATTTGATGACTCGATTACTAGAGACTAGAAATAATGTTCCGACACACCATGAGTAAATGTGTGACCATGTAGGAGTAATGTGTGTACGAGTAATGTTTTCCGTTTTCCATTTCAATTTCAATTTCACCAATTTCAATGGAAAGTTTATCCTTCAGGTGTGTTTTCTTTCCATCCGTTGTGCGAAGTGAATACTGAAGACTTACATTACTACTACTGCTAGGTATTTCTAATTCCGATTCACATTAAAATTTCATTTAATCTCTGGAAATAAATTTTATTGGCGACTTCTTAGAATATTTTTGGTCTTTCGTGACTTCTCATCGTAAAATATAAAACTACAGCATTAGCGTGATCCAATGTCAATTGCCTGAATTGTTGAGTGTAAAAGCATACATCGATTTTTTTTCATCCCATTCAGATCCTTCAATGGAAAATCTCTGTAGATTTTCTACAATGTTAAAGAACAACGGGTCAAATCATTAAAATGGGGAAGATAGATAGTTTAGTAAATAAATAATAATAGGATACTCCGTTTATAAACGATACAATAATAAAAATAATAAAAATAATTATTATTCATTATTATTCATCATTTATTCATTTATTTATTATTCATCATTTCGGGGTGTCCTGTTCTTGCTAAATGTGAATATTTAGAAAGGCATAATCAAGTGTGTAGAAGATTGCATTGGGACTTATGTAGATTTTACGAAATTGAAGTATGCCCTAAATGGTACGAATATGTCCCGAAAAGTGTGACCACCAGCAAGAATCACACCACTATTTTGTGGGATTTGCAAGTTCAAACCGATAGACACATCCCCCACAATAAGCCAGATGTAGTGGTTAAAGACTATGTCAATAAGAAATGCTTCCTGATTGACGTTGCAATACCATCAGACAATAACACAGTTGTAATTTGTAAAAGAAGCAGAGAAGAAAAACCGGTATAAAGACCTGCAGATCGAGGTACAGAGGATGTGGGGGTTGAAAACGTCAATAATCCCTATCATTATTGGCGCTACTGGAACTGTTGGAAGGAGTTTCCATACTCACTTAAAGGAGGTGCCTGGACTACATCATTTTGCTGAGCTTCAGAAGACAGCTGTGCTGGGAACTGCGCATATTTTGAGAAAAGTTTTATAGTTTGCCAATTTTGTAGCTATTTGTTTGAATGTAACCTATTCCCTTGTGTTCCTGTACTGTTTAGGTTTTTTTAAAAGTTATTTTATATATTCGCCTGAGAGGTATTGTTTACTTCTGGAGATGTGTTGACATCAAGGGCGTATTCAGGGGTGGGCCGGGGGGCCATGGCCCCCCCCCTCCCCGAAATCAGGATTCCATCTAAGAAAATAAGCACATTTAAAATAATATGTGAAAAAAAAAAATCAGATCATGTCAAAAACGTTCCAAAATGTTTAGAATTGAGTTAAAAGTCAAAAGAATTTCTTCATATCCTAATGAATTCAATAAATTTACTTATCTTAAACCTCTTAGACCAATTTTTGGATATTTTGTAATTTATAATTTCTTTAAATAGCTATTCATACACTGCAATTCAAAATTGCACCTAAATGAATGACCTTGATCCAAAATTTTCTCGGGGGCTGCGCCCCCGAACCCCCTGCTATACACTGTGATTTTTCAAAATATTAGTTATGTCCGGCCCCCCCGAAATTTCATCCTGGATACGCCCTTGGTTGACATGCCATGTAAAATATGTGATCATAAAGAAAGATAATAATAATAATAATAATAATAATTTTTTTTTATTTTGATTTTTTTATATCATAACCTTTAGTACACTGATGGTACAACCATGAACCAAATGTATTTTAGTATATAATTATTATTGCGCAGATGTTTGGTTTTCAGTGGTCAGAGCCAGGGTTTGCTATGCCCTGTTCTATAATGTTCAAGATATTAATTCCTACGCGTTCTTATAGATGGGGATGAAGAAATATCTCCTGTCAAATGTACCTTATCAGTTTTACTCACTATTTGACAAATCTGGCACAAACAAGATGGTTTTTCAACCTTGGATTGGTCGTTAGTCGTCAAGGTTTGTGTTGCATTATTATGACATGTACTACTTACTTTTCCTCGCAATAAGCAAAGCAACGCTTTCCAACTCACCGTGACGAATAAGACATTTCGAAGATGAGGTGATTTCATCTGCCACCGTAGCGCGATGATCGACAAGTGGCCAAATGTGTTTTCAGGTCTTTGATTCTGTTTTGGTCTCTTTCTCGACGATAACTTATCGATGGCTAAGAATCAGGACCACGTATCTCCATCTTGGACGAAAATGAGTTTGATATCTACAAAAATGTAAAAACAAATACTATACATCAGTTGGTAAATGACTTGTATCTCCATCTAGAATAAGACAGAAAACCAGACTGCAGCACCACCTTATCTCATTTGTGAACTTCTCCTGAAAAACTATGTTTTTGGAGATTGCCAGTCCAATTCCATGTATCTTATTCGTAACGTTACCCCATCAATGACAATCTCGAACTTTTTTATTCTTACGAACGTATTTTTGTAATTAATAATTAAACTATTTGTGCGGATGTTCTGTAATTATTTGAGATCGAATGCTCTCACTTCCTGGTGCAAAACAGCGTGTATGTTCCAGCGAGAAGTGGACCTGAATGTTGTTCTCTTCTGTTCCAGAACGCAAGTTGTTCGTGGGTATGTTGTCGAAGAAGTGCACGGAGAACGACGTGCGAGCTATGTTCGGCCCGTTCGGTACCATAGAAGAGTGTACTGTACTTAGAGACACGAGCGGGCAGAGTAAAGGTGAGGACCTCGATCCAACTCCAAACACTTTTCACACGCTAGTCGAAATCTACTTTTTTTTAATCCCCCTTTTTTAATGAACGAAATCTTGGAATAATTGGCAACTTGAAAAGTTCCTATCCAATGACGATATCCTTGATATCCCATGTCACTTAATATTTGCCTATTATGTGTTCTAATACGGCGGAAGGTTGGGTTGGGCATGATTGTTATGGTGGTATATTCGTTTCTTCGTCATATCTATTGTATTAAGAAACATGTCGTAATGCTATTTTATGTCATTGTTACATTTTGTCATAAGAAACGTGGCGTTGCATTAGACTAAATTCAACCTAATGCAAGTTATTCAACTATTTAATTACCTAGTTTAAAATCAATCGACAATCATCTCTTCTACTAAAATTGCATTTTACTTTTGATTACTAGTTACTTGCCTCCGTGTATCATTCTTGTGATTTTGAAAACATACAATCTCACATCGTCTGTTCTACTTGTAAATGTAGATATTAATGTCGCCAGGGCCGTGCAATATTCACTTTTTTCTAGATTATCTTGTGTGATAACAATGTTTTGTAAGCTCCAGTACACTAGACTTTTTGTTTTCGGACATAGTATTTGCAAGTTCTTGTGAAACCTAAAGTCCAAGTGTTGTTGAACTTGACGTTCTCAGTCGATTGTTTCTGTGTTTATCTGTTCAATAGTCTACCAAAATCTAGTCTATTTTACCACAAATAGACTATTATAAATATATACATATATATATTTATATATTAAAATGTGCGATGCCCCTTGTGTCCCTGTATCAATATTTTAACAAGACTTCAAAGTCCAAACTAATATTATCATTGTGTTCTTTGGTTCTGTGCAGGCTGTGCTTTTGTAACCTATACATCTAAACAATGTGCCATAAATGCAATCAAGAATATGCACCACTCTCAAACAATGGAGGTAAGAGATTGTTCATATTGCTCATCTTCAAAAGTATCCATTTCACTGTTTACCATTATCATAACATTCCCGTGAAAGCATTATATAGAAATATGTGTTCTATGTCACCATATCATTCGTTTTTGTAATTTCACTTATTCTTTCAGTTGACAGTGTCAATTATGTGTGACTGGCTTAATTATTCTTTGCGAGAGTTTATTTGTTTTCTTTCTTTTATTATTCCTTCTTTCCCGATCCATGAGCGGGGATTCATGCTGGAATAGATGCCTATTTCGTATCCCTATTTTTGAGGCCATACTCTTGTATTTATTCTCGTTTGCCTTATTGTTGCATATGCCAATTTCCCACACCATTCTCATATTCCTTGGCTTTCATTTTACTGTGATATATTTCACACACTCTTGGCAGTAATTTACTAGACAAACATGAATATATCTTGTCGCCATATCAGGCGTAGATTTGATTTAGCCACATGTGTGAGGTAATACACACGGGCTAACAGACTTCCTATATTTGTTAATTAGTTAGTACACATGCAAGGAATGCATGTGTATACAGTCACTTCTTCTTTCAAAGAGATTTACTCGTCTAAGTGCGAATAGGAAGTCTGATTTTCGGCCAAGTATATGCCACCTCCACAAAATAAAACTATAATCTTTCTCTTAATACATTCCAGTGATCTCTTCCCTAGGAACACTGCATCTGAAATAAATGTAAAACAAAGATATTTTGTGTTGGCAAAGATATTCATCTAAAAATATTTGTAGTTCTATAATTAATTTCTATGACACAGGCCTCAAAACTCAAGTTGACGCTAACTCTACTTTATCTCTTTATCTTCCAGTGAAGTCTTGTTGTTGAATATGAATTTGTACCGCATTTTACTGGCATTCATTTAATTTTAATTGTTGTAAGTTGTAGTGACTAGCAGGGGTGATGTTATGTGCCTGTAGAGTTAATTCAATAGCAGAAAGTAATAATTAAGACAAGTAGTCCTTCTCGTTATTAAAACAGACCAAACAAATCTAAGAGTCCAACAAATTATTGCTAATACCATAAATATATAATATGGATGCGTCCATATTGGTCCATACCGTAAGTCTTGTCACATTTGCAGGCATTTTCAAGATTTGAATGGCAAGGTTTGACTAATTTCATATATTTTAAATATACCAGTTAGTTTTATTATTAAGTGCCATTAAATACTCCGAACATTTTATTTAGAAAGTTGCGTAGCTTAAATAACCAACAAATTGTCAAAAACCTCACGTAAGGAATGGGTAAATAATGAAATCATAATGTCTCCTCAGATTGTTGATCATCCTTACTTCAAACATTGATAATAAAGAAAATATAAGTCAGGAGTAAAATGAACATTGTAATCATTGACAAATATGATAAAATGATATCAGGGTACATTAGTCTTGTCACCGTTAGTCTTGTCACCGTTAGTCTTGTCACCTAGTAACCTGGCGACAGCTCTTTTGACTATTGCGTAATGCGTAATATTTGAGAGTGCTCAAGTTCAGAGTTTTTTTGTGTGTGAATACTAACAACATGCACAAATGCCGTATTATTAGTTTAAATTCATCAAAATTGTAAAAAAGATTGCTCCCCTGACTTATAAAGAGTATTTATTTTATTTTATTCTTAACATAGGTGTTTCGGTCATCAAATACATGTGAGTAATTGGGATGAACTCCGCAAACAATTAGAAATAATACAAACACGCATTTTATTTTAAAACAATTTAGTTTTTGGCTACAGGTATAATCTTTCGTGAACATACCCTACCTTAAATGTCAGCTACAAATTGAGAAGATAAAATGATTCGAAACCCAGATCTTTGGATTCCCGGTCCACTGTACAGTGTCTTTTTGCGACATTATCCATATAACCCAGACAAATGTAGAGATATATTGACAAACCGTTTCATTGAATATCGTCTTTATTTTCCCGATGTTTTGTTAAGGTATAGCTCAACATTTTGAGGGGAATATCAAAATTTACAAAAAAAAATCAAACACAAAATTATCATAAATATCTCATTAAGCAGGAAACAATATTAGAAAAAATAAACTATTGAAAGGAAGCCTAATGAAAACCCATATAAAACAAGGTCTCAAGGCAAGGTATAAAACAAGATTTACAGACAATTATTAGGAATGGTTTAAAACTAATGGAATTCTATTATTTATACATATGAAAAAAATATAATATATAAAATTACTGTTGGAGTGCGAATTTCACCACAAACTCTATTCAAGTACTTTTTGCGTATTCTTGAAAGCCGACATATCATATTGTTTACAACTGAAATTCTTAACTAATAGCTATATGTTATACTCTTCAAATAAAATGGTTATATGGTGCATTACTTCACAGAAAACTACATACAAATTCCAATGAACATTAATTACCTTCAACAACCTTGGTTTACTTTTAAAATGCTTACTATTTTATCAATTTCAAATGAAGATTTCTTAGTCGACGTACAGTGTAAGGAAGATGAAACCAAAGGAAATATGCATTGCTTCTCTATCGAACCCCTGTGTTCGATTTGCACTAAAACTGTGTTTAGATAGAATGCGACAATAATGTTACTTCAGAAATATCCAATACCTTGTTAGTTTTCACTAACGGATTGTTCATTTTGTCATTCTAGATATCATTGGTTATTTTATTGCCATGTCTGCAAGATGCACTTTCCTCATCTTGACACTTCCATCGAAATACAAACAAAAGAGAACAATGCATATTGAACACTTCTACTACATTAAAAATCGGATTATATTCGAAAGATACATCAATCATTGCAATGAGACTTTGAATTCTGTTCTGGATTGGCCAACAACATCGCAAGTTTTGAGGCCTGCTTGTGTTAAGTTGGTATTCCACTATACAACTCAAATTGTCCCAATTCAAATCTTGCTTTTGTGTCTCACTTTCATGGTTTGAGGTTAGGCTAGTTTTATGTTTTTTTCATAGCAATCGTCTTAAACAGCAATTAGCATTCAATTGTTCTATTAATATAATTATGATCTGTATACAAATGTGATTATATATTACCAAGTTGTGTTCTCTGTTTCGATATTTGCTTCAATTCTAGAGTCTTTCATTTCAAATTGTCCAATTGCAGTTGGGAAAATAGAACCGAATGTAAACCAAGAATTGCCCAACTTGAATTGTATAGTGGAATACCCACTTTAAAGAAGCCCTGGAAGTGATGGTCCAGAGTAGACACTGCGGTCAGCATCAGCCCCTGTGCCTTTCATTATGATTATATTTTAGAAAATATTGATGATGAAATATGATAATATTTTCCAGGAATGACAGCAGGCTTTATTTGTGATTTTCAATAGAGGTGCTGGAAATAATTGTGTTTTTTAATTTTACTAGTATTCTAGGATTGCAGCTGGAATATGCAAATTTGCTAGATAATGTGATTGCATTTGTTTTGCAGACATGAAGTTGGAGTCTCTTTCCAGTCACAATGTTACTTATTTCAACGTGTAAATGCGTTTTGTAAATATCGTGTTGTAAATATTGTGTATTTTCTTCAGGGTTGTAAATATTGTGTGTTGTATTCAGGGTTGTAAATAGTGTGTATTGCATTCAGGGTTGCTCATCGCCGCTCGTCGTCAAGTTCGCCGATACACAAAAAGAAAAGGACCAAAAAAGACTTCAGCAAATGCAGGCCAATCTGTGGAATCTGGCTGGAGTTAACATGGGACCTCAGTACTTAACCGTAAGATTCGACTCTGTTGATCTGTACTCTATATTGTCTCATATCTTGCAATCTATCACAAGCATGGAGTCGCTTAATTTGTGGGTGTTAATGCATCGAACACTAGTAGATAGAATTCGTTTAGGTTCAAGTGTTTTCAGTATGAAGACATGCCATGTCAAGAGTTATCAGGTTGGCTGAGTGGTAACGCTCTGAACTTGTATTCCGGAATCCGGAGGCCCGGGTTCGATTCCCGCGGCCGTCCTTCCTGACCGGGGTTTTTTCGTGGTATTCCCTCAGTCGACAGGCAAATGCTGGGAAGGTACGCTACTAATAGGCCACGCACGACCACCTCCTTCCCACCTTCCATCCTTACCTACTCTTCACCATCATCTCCCAATCATCATCATAATCATTCATCCGTCGTCATTAGCCTCGCTGCAGAACAGTGCGACGTTAAGCCCCAGACAAAAAATAAAGAAAATAAACGGTTGCTAGGTTACATTGGTTCTAGAATGGCGTGATATAGATGCTGCATCTAAGTGGCCGTGTGTTTCCACGGCCGTCTGGAATCACAACACATCTTGATCCAGTCAGCCGTGACCAGAGTCTATAGATGCCTTCAGACCAGAGTCTCAGAGATCAGGGTGCAGATGCACTGCAGATCAGAGTCAGTATAGTGCAGTTTTCAGCAGTAGTGCAGTTTGATCTGGCAGACGATTGAGATGAGATTCTAGATACGTACTTTTCCTGTTATTCATAGTCATCAAAGCAAATACTTTTTCTATAGAAAAACAAAACCTTGTATAGTGCGTTGTCTAGTGGCAAGTGGCATGAAGTAGACGGATTTCTAAGGAAGCTGACTAAAAAGTATCAATGTGAATCAGTATCTGAAATAGGGTATTTTACATTTTAGAAATCGTCATTTGTTTTCTTGTTGGTAAAGTTGGCGACTAGATTGCAGCCTTATAATTCACAAATATCCGTCCAAGTAGTAATGAATATTTCTGGTAAAAGAATAGACGATTTAACAAATTATCTCGGTGGCTCTGCTTTCTAATAATTTTCATATGCAGTTTGATTTCCAGGTACCTTAGTGGGGGGTTCAATAATGTAAAAACCCCTTTCATAGCTACTTGGAAATCAAACTGCAAATGAAAATTATTAGAAAGCAGAGCCACCGAGATAATTTGTTAAATCGCCTATTGGATTAAATGTAGTGCTTATCTGAAATCCAGCCAGACTGGCTAAATACAAGACATTTTATAATGAAAAAATTGTGCATTCCTTTTTGTGTGGAGTCAAGTGAACTGCATGGTAATAATAATCATTCTTGTGTAAGAAATAAGATAGATTGAGATGACAGATTCATCAACATTTCATGTCAATTCACAGAAAAGTACAAACTAGTGAACGTAGATTATGATAATTATTGATTATCACTTGAATTGTATATTACCTATTTTTATGTTAACCTGTTTTACATTTTACAGATTATTTTATTACTAATTCGATGTTGCAACATGAACATTTAAACGTGTTGAAAGTTTGAGACTTTTAAAGTCGCTTTGTTGAGCTTTGACCCTCCGTAGCTCAAACAATACTTGATCCAGTCTTCAAACTTAGCAGATGTTTTTTTTCTACAGTTTTTTGTTAACTTTTTTGTGCCATTGTTAAACTAACCTTTAGTTAATAATTTGACTAATCAACCCGGCACGTCGATTATTTATTTTTGAACAAAGATCCGATTCATTCAGTTTTGTTGATTTGATATTTGATGTGACAACAATTCAGGTGTAACTTTGGTGTGTGCCCCTAAGACAGGCACAAAAACTACACACCTAAATTTCATAAATTCACCGTAATTATGATGGGCGTCGGTTGTGGGAGTCAGACATCGATAATTAAACAAATAGAAATATTTAATTTTCGTGAGTAATAAAGGAGGTAACTCATAGTAGTCAAAATTAAATCTTACTTATTATTGGAAACAATTCTACACAATTGCCACTTCTCTCTTCAAAACAATTATCCCACGATCAAGTTCGAGAAAAGCTTGAAAATTATTGTTTTCTTTGTATTTATTTTTATTTGCTGTTTCCAAGAAATTGTATAATGACATGTTTCTATATTTGTCAAGCAGGAAATACATCGTGAAGATGGTGTGATCGGTCGATCGGTTTAAATACATCCATAGAGTGTACACTTAGGCAAAAGAAAAAAATTATCGTTGAAGAAATTCGAATGATATCATTATGAAATGAAATGAGAGGCAAGAACAGAGTGAGACAGAAGATCGCTTGGACTGACTTCTGATGGTTCCCTCTAATATTTTTTAATCAATCAGATTTATTGAGCGTTCATTTTTTGTTCTGCCGAGTGTACGTAGAATGAATTAAGAACATAAAATATTAAAATAAACATTTTCATAAAAATATACTTGTGCTTGAATGATAGTCCAGATTTTATATGTTGAGGATTTTAAAGTAAATCTTATATTTTTTCTTAGTTTTTAATTTAAACGAAATGAAATGAAGACTGATTTCCTATTTGAGTTCTAGTTTGAGTAAAATGTGTGTTATTTGTTTGCAGGGGGACACCCACACTTGCCTTGCACCCTCGTCGTTGCAACTGTTGCAGCAGTTGCAGGCGTCCTCAGGAGGCGCCGTCAACGGTCAGCCGTCCGCCGCCAGCCTGTCAGCCCTCAACACGATGCAGCAACAGCTCTTGGTGCAGCAGCAGTTGCAGCAAGCGGCCCAGAACAATGCAGGTAACAACTTGCGGTTGTTGCCTGGCGCTACATCGGAAGAGCTTTACTACAGTAAGGGCGGATATGAGAGGGGTTATGGTGTTGTTGACGTCCGTCCCAATTGTCACTTCTCTTTCTTAAAAAACATCAACATTAATCTCTCCTTCTTTCTTCTCTATTTTTAATTGTGTTTTATTTGTATTGTATTTCGATACACTTTTTTCACAATTATTGTTCTCATTCTAGTCGAAAAGCTCAATCTCATTCTTCGTTTGTGGAAACTTGGTCAGGGATATAGCATTTCTTCCTATAGAACTGTTCAAAAAACTTATATTATTTTTAATAATTCAATACTCGAGTTTATAAAACACTCATCAAATGCTTGCCAATTGTGTGAACGTATAATTTCTGTATTTGTGCTAAAAATGGTTTACACTCCTTAAGTTAACTTTTCTTACTTGCGAGAAAAACTATGAGGGACATCCATTGATTTATCATGACATTTTAATATAAAAAACATGTAAACTTGGCCAAACAAAAATCGAACGTTCAATAAATCTGATAGGCTGATAAATGTAAGATCGCACCATCAGAAGTCAGTCTAAGCGATCTCACTGTCTCACTCTAGTAGGTGACCTCACATTTCAATGATAATAGCAAGCTTTGATTGGTTATGGGACATGACCAGCAGTCATTCAAATTTGGTCAACGTTCAATTTTTGTTTGGCCGAGTGTACCTACATTTAAATAACACAATAAAAGATCGTTCTTGAATCTTTTGAATACCTATAGTTTACGTTTGCGATTGTGACAGTTGGTATTTTGCTTGCAGGTCTGCAGAACTTGGCTGCTTTGCAGAACTCTGCACTGGGATTAAGTGGCGGTGGCGTGAGTTCGGCTTCTGATATAAACCAAGCCAATCTACAGGGTCTCGCCACCCTGGCCAATCTATCAGTTGCTAACCACAGTAAGGACAATTTCTCTTTAGGTACTCCTTTATTATCATTTTTATATCGATGTTGTAGCTAATTTATGCAAGATACATTGTTTGTCCGTATTGTAACAGAATACTCTTCTATAAAACTGACGTTTCTTTTGTTTAAGATGTGAATCCAATGAGTATGCAAAATCTAGTTACTCTAGCAGCAATGACGGGAGCTAACGGAGCAAATCTTCAAGTATCACCTTCTGGTAAATCATTAACTCATCACTCTACACCTTTTCACTGCTGAGAGAACCTCCCTGGACACATTTATTTATGTTGATGCCAGATTATCATAGTTACAGCTAGTTTTAGTTTTAGACTGTTTAGTAGATCAGAAGGTGCATAATGATCGATTTCTTTTTACGATAAGCATCACACATTATAATAGATTCGACTATATATAGAATAGGATTACTTAAAAAAATTGTCCCAATTGTTTGTTTTTGCAAATTTTATGCACAAATGTAAACCAATCTTTTTGCTATAACATGCAATAATAGAATAGGTATTTGAACTAAACTGTGCTGCAATCTTCCAAGGAGCTCATATGCTTATTTGTTTTCATGTTCCTCTAGGATCCAGTGCATCTGGTTTAAGTAGTCCAGGTTGGTTTAGATTTACCACTTTCGATTTTCTGCACCAATTTTCTTTCGAGTACTAGTTTCAGCTTTGTTTTGTAGTGAAAGAATTGAGGTTTTACTTTGGGGCTGCTAAGCAAGATGTCACCCGTATAGAAAGAAATGCTTATTTACACATTTTAACGTTCATAACGCTTAATTCCAAATCCTGATTCCACATTCATCTTCAACAATATGCCTCACTCTCACAAATCTAAGTGGCAGTGAAAATGTAAGACATACATCCTCCGAATCATCTTTGTTCAGTACTTGAAATAACTGGATTATATCTCGCTTCAGCTTGCGCTAACTATACTAGCAAATTAATACTTTCTAACTAGCAGCAACCGCTTTATTCTGTTTGAACATTTTTCACTCCATTTTTCATACGTGCTATTCGATTGAAGATGCCTCTGAATATCAACAGCACGTTTTCTTTATTCTTCTTCAATCATCAGAATAATCATTTTAATGTCTTGTGCGAATAATATGATTTTTCTGAAAGATGCACTGGATTCATATTCCGTGTGGTATGTTTGTATTTGCTTCTCTGATGATTTGATGTACCTACTGTATACTACTTGTGGTTGATAATCTACTTACACCACAACGTGAAAGTAACACCTCCCTCACGGCACAACGCGCTTTCTCTGTGTTGCAGCCTTATCGGGATTAACCAACTCAACGGCAGGTATGTGTATGTGTCTTCATATTTTTATCACTCTTTTTAGCATTAATCACCTAGATAGTGTATTTATTAATTATGTGTGCATATTATAATTGTTCATTTAATTGCTTATACTTTGCAAATATATTCAGTTTTATTTTCTAACTTATGACAGAAAGGAATCACCATTATCAGTTTGTTTTGAAATTAATGCAATTGGTCTGTTTAATTCTTTTCGCAACAAAATATTTTAAATCACTAATAAAATAAGTTAAATAAATTCAAGCAAATTATAGATCACACAAAACTGGTGTGTTTTTCTTGTCCCGTTTGATTGTCAACTGATCTGTTGATTCCTATCTATGAGAGACAGTATGGTCGAGCAACTAGTTATAATGCCGAATGATTATTTGAAGCAGTGATACTTTGTGATGTATGTCGGAGTAGGATTCTGTAGCTCTTGACTTTGTTGTCAGCATCTTAGTTAGTTCGTCGACACTTATTTGTGTATACTTTCAGGGCTCTTTTTGCAAAACTATCCTGTCTCGAGGCATCTACTAGGTATAGTACTGGCTATGTAAATGTGTATATTATCTTTACCGAAATCTTTGTTTTCAATTGAACGTTAATTTCGATTTGGAGTTGATCATGTTTATAATCAGTACCAGTTCTCCTAGTTTCTATTGTTGATGTGCATTCATGTTTAATGTGGTTTGAATGTGACTATTTTTCTAATGCTATTCTGTCTGTTTCCTGTACTCTTACTCTCTTGGTGTTGGCTCCAGCTCTACTAAGCAAAGCTGCTACTACAGGTGAGGTGACATCCCACTCTCTCCTCTCCTCTCCTCTCACGAGACGCGTTGCTTTCGGGTGGTTTCTTTCGAGTGCTTGTTTTTGTTCACATTTCCTACGCATGATGCGGGATAATCTAGTTATTTGGCATGACTGAAAGTATATTCCTACTCTCTATACTGATTTTTTTCGTGCGTGGATTTTACGCAGAAATAGAGAGTAGTTATCTTATACTTACTTTTCTGATTTATGTACACTGCTCTCTTCGTTAACGTGCTCTTTTGACCTTCTTTTCTGAAGTGTTGTATGTCGAATGCTCGATTACCTCGGTGAATATGGTTTGGATGCATGGTTGCAGTTTCATTCTACTTCTTTGCAGTAGGATTTAGAAGTATTAAGGAGATGGTGTAAGATAATGACTCGGTATGTAGTGGTGGTGTGAAGTTGGTAATTACTTGTCCTTCCACTAGAGACAGTGTCTGGATGTCCGTTGTTGGGTGTCAAGGCGTCAGCTGATTGTTGTTCTTGTTGTTGCCGGTGTTATTGTTGTTATTGTTGTAATTGTTGTTGGTGGTGGTAGTGGTGCAGGGTTGTTATTGTTAGAAACGAGGACTCCCTAGGAAGTGATCTGGAAATGTCAAGTAAGAGCTCTCGTGAACACTGGCACCTTCTGATGTAAACATTTAAATTTTATCTAAGATTTGATATCTTAATACTTTCAGACTCTGCAGTCACGATATGGGGAGGGGGGGGTCTACGTTGCATATATTGCAGCTGCCAGCTTTCAATTTTGCTACCTCTTGTAAAATCTAAAATAAATTTATGTTCCTGATGTGTACGTATTTTTCCAGAGAAAATAACAAAATTATGACAACTTGACGGAATTTTAATATTAAATAAATCTAAAATCCAAGAAAATTAGAAAACACTAATGTCATGTCAACATCTACACATTAACACCCTTTAAAATGTATGGTATTCCGTATTTGTTTGCAGGGAGACACCCACACTTGCCTTGCACTCTCTGGATTTCTCAAACGTTTTTAACTGCATTTACACTCAAAATTGAGTAATAAGCTAGTGTTCACAAGATCTTTTGAGTTTTATGGGTCTAGTTTGAGCGAGGAGATTGCAATGGACGTTCTTGTATCGGCAGGGTCTTTAGCCGGCCAGTCATCGGGCGGTAGCTCACTGAGTCCCGTCACGAACATGTCTCACTTGGGCAGTTTGTCCAACAACTCGATCAACTCCATGGCATCGATGAACGGCCTTGGTTCGGGTGGACTCTCGCATAACGGAGGGAGTCTGGACGCGCTCACGTCGGCGTACTCTAATCTTCAGCAGTACGCAGGTACGTCGACACACACTGGATTGGACTGAGGATCAGGTGTACCAAATAGAAACTAATCATCCTGACTATAGAATTGGATCTCAATTTTTAAGTCCCAGGTGCCAGCTTAACAAATAGAAACTGTTAAAAATTCTTTCTTACATTATCTCAAGGCGCTTATTTTGCTTAGTATTTCATTTGTGTAACTTTGTTCATTCGCAAGTTGACACATTTTTAAAATTAAACAAGTCCAATGTTTTGTTGACACTGCAGAATAAATTTCATAGTGTTTTTTAAAAATTCAACAGATGGAAACTCTCGACATTCTTGTTTGTCAAAATTTTATTTGTTTCATTATGTAACTTCTAAATAAAAAGTGATTAGTTGTAGTACATGAAGTGTGGAGTGAGGTTGAGGAAAGCTTCTTGGGTTGCCAATATTAATATGGGTTGTCTTTAGTATGGCATTCATTGGTTTCAGCTGGTTTCCCTGCGTTCGGAGGTGGCACTGCGGCTGCCAGCCATGCGTCTGCAGTTGTGGGCAGCTCTTCGACGACGGGGGCGGCCAACCCAGCCGGCAAGCAGATCGAGGGACCTGACGGCGGAAATCTCTTCATCTACCATCTCCCCCAAGAATTCAGCGACAACGATCTGGCGCAGACGTTCATGCCTTTTGGTACCGTCGTCTCTGCCAAGGTGTTCATCGACAAGCAAACCAACTTGTCAAAATGCTTTGGTGAGTAATGAAAATAAATATTGCTATTCAGATTACACCCTTGGGTTTTTTGTAATACACTTTTAAAGATCAATGCTCCTATGATAACTCATTAAGAGGAAACCCAATTATTTAAGGGGTTCGTAAAATACCGGTGTTTCAAGAAAATCCCAATCCACAGATCTGATGCGTTCACTTAATTTAATAATTTGTATCCATTTTTACTTTTACTTGCATTACTATTTTTTACAATTTTTATTATTATTATAATAACTATTACTTATTACTTTATTATAGCTTGGCAATTAGTAATAACTAAAATAAGAACAATATCAAAAAATAAAAACTATATTTATAATAAGTATTCAATATTTTACTTCGGAGGTTACACAGTAGATCAGCAATTGGCACCTGTGTTCCCACAACAGTATATTCTTTTTATTTCATACAATTGTAGTTTAAACGGTATCATTATTGTCTACAACATATAAAATTCAAAACTATTCAGTATGAAGGGTAATTCTAAATGGCAGTGATTGATTTGTCAGGTTTCGTGTCTTACGACAATGGAGTAAGTGCCCAGGCTGCCATCCAGGCCATGAATGGCTTCCAGATCGGGACGAAGAGACTGAAAGTGCAACTGAAACGCTCGAAAGAAGCATCGCGACCATATTAGTATACAGGTGAGTTCCAAGTTCCAAGTGGGTTCCACTTTCACATCGAGCAAACTGTAGTGTCCAGTCAAGGTCATGGCTCTCTAGCCAAAAGATGATTTCAGCAATCATTAAACAAAATATAAATACATTTCTTCTGTTGATGACACTAACATGCTCTGTATTTCAAGTCTGGGCTATGAGGCTTACTTTACAGAGGCACCCATCACAATCAAATTTGCTAGCATATTTGTTAGTTTCTTAGCCTGCGTGAGGGTATCCAGTGGCGGCTCGTCCAAAAGGGCTAGTGGGGTTAAGCCCCACCAACAATACAAAAAGAAGAGAAGGGATTATGAAAATAAAAATTATTTTATATTTTTGATAGGCTTAAATTATTTTGTCAGAAAAACAATTGTTCACATGTAATTGGTTTCGTTTTTATCTATTCGGTTGATTGTTTGGATGCCGCCACTCGCCACGCCATGTCACCGCTGTGCTTTGCCCGCCTCCCTGCTGCTTTTAAAATTCGCGCCACTTTATGCAGTGCAATTCCCGCACCCCGCTGCCTTGCTGTTCACTAGCATGCGAAGCGTACATGCTGACGTCACCAAGCATCGGGGCTCAGTCCCGTCGCATGCATTCACTGCTGAACCTGCCTGCCGCTTACTGCGCAGACGCTACGGAGCGAGTAGGCAGCACATTTTAGTTGTCAGCTGGGAGGTATTTTGTGGTGTCAAGCGGTAGTTAGAGCGTGATATACAATGATTTAGATTAATAAAATTTACAATATTTTGAATATACCGATCTGGTCCCTTCAAATACTAGAAATTACCTGCCTTGGGCCTCATCAGCTGCAAGATGTTCAACCATAGAGGTTCAACCTTTTCAGAACGATGCAAAAAAAGAAAATCCCGCACCCGGTCGCCAATGACTCTGTTTCTGTTTTCAAATTATTAGCCCCACCACCATTATTATTAGCACTTTCAAAACCCACGAGCCGCCACTGAGGGTATCTTATTCAGAGATGGACTGGTATGGTAGACCCGAGCCGAGACCACTACGGAATCCAAAATCCAATGTAGTCCTTTGAACTCCTCTTCTCTCTCAGAAAAATATGTATGGAAGTATTGAAATGGTGAGCACTTTGTACTATTTAAAATGGTTGACATTATCTTGTGTTTATGCAGGGCAGCGCGCACCCAGGACCGTCCGCTCGCTCTCCTGGACGTACCACCGAGCCAACCGCCCAGCCCCGCCCTGGCCACATTTGCCAAAACAATAATTAATCAATTGGGAAAAAATAGAGTTGTTAACTATGACACAATATTAGACCCAACATTTTTGATAAATTGATAGAAACCATATCAAAATAATAAGGACACAGGGATAAAACACAGCTTAACATTAATGAATGGGTATGACTGTGTATACAAAAGAGAATAATATAAACTAGTACATTTGTCAGTCTTTTCTAATCAAAGCCACCAAAGAATTTGAAAGTTAAGAAAATATACAGAGAAATATTTTATAAAATACCAATAAAACAATAACCCTTGTATGATTGCTGATTGGGTGAAATAAAGTCAGTTTATTTGAAATATTTGTGGTAGAGCATACTACATATTATAGGTATGCAATCTATTATTTCACCAATATGGCCAAATAATTGTTATTCTTTTGTGCTACGTTTCAGTCACGTTGCTTGTGCAGATATTTGTGTTTTTTGTGTGTGAAATGTATACCTCTGGTAAAAAGTCAGGTCCTCTTTCTTAAAACACGAACCTCTTAAATTGGGCCCATTACCATGTTACACTGATCGTTAAAAACTGTGTCATTATCAGCTTGAATTAATCTAAATATAATTAACTATTAAATGCTTTATGTATATGATGTAAGCAGCTATAGCCAGAGAGCTCTTACGTTGACGAGCTGTGATTTCAAAAAATGTTAAATTAATTGTTTCGCAGCTATTCTTCGTTTTTACCGTTTGTCTTATTCAGTGATTTTTTTATTGTATGTACGTGTTAATTATAATAATGTACATGACGCCTAATAATAATTGTGTTGTTTCATGTTTGTTATGATGTTTTATAAACAAATGACCATGGAACTTGTTATCATTCGGGAGAATTCCTAGTCGGCACTGAGCAAATGTCAAAGGGAAACGAAATAAAGATCAGGAAGAAATCATATGAAAGACGAACCAGAGAGCCTGCGGCAAGAGTTAGTTAAAATTGGCCAAAATATTGTGAAGAGTTACCTATTAACTAAATTAATATTATATAAATGATGATATAATATGAAATGATTAATATATAAATAGCCAAAGATGTGTCTTACGTGTTTTTGTTACCGTTTCCATGGTTAAACACTCTATTCTTGGATGTGCTTGAGGTTCACATTTAATGATTCAAAGATGAATGTAACGTGAACATTTATGTCCGAATCAAAGAAAATGTTGAAATGTTTCAATCGAGTCGTCTTGTGACTTCCATCATTGGACACGGAGACATAATACAATTGGTTAAAACCCGAATCCATTGTTTTGCACCATTTGACCATGTTGAATACCCAAAACTGTTGATAATCAGTATCCAGTTAAAATGTCATCAGTACTTTTTACAGAAGAGTAAGAAAATTATATGTTTTAAGTTGAATCATGCTAACGGATTTCTTATTTTTATTATTATTATTATTATTATTATTATTATGATTATATTACAATAATTTTTATTCCTTACTTTCGTCCGTTTTACCATGCATGGACATGTGCAGGGTATAGTAATCTAGTTCGGTACTACCGTACTGCTAAGTGGTGTAACGTTATACTTTGTGGGGTGTTTGGTACCAGTAAATTGGTTGTTCACTTTGTTTGCAAATTGTTTCATGTAGTTGGATTTGTTGATGTAGAAAACAATATGTAGTCAAATGTTCTTGAGTTTGTTTTGTGTAAAAAAAATGTAAGTGGTAATTATTTTATAATTTCCTAAGAAATGATGTATAGTTAATATTTTGTTTAAAATGAGAAATTATTTGGTTGTATTTCTATATTTGTCGTGATGGACAATAATTTGATTTGTTTTATTGTTTCGTTAGGCCTTGACTGAGTTTCACCAGGCTAGCATATGAAACGTTTCAATGTTCCTCGTTGTATGTTTTCAGTTTTAATTGTTCTTTTCATATAACGACGAAATAGACTTTTCAAAGAAGGAATATATGTTCGAGTTTCAAATGTCACCAGCTCGGACATTATCGGAAAAGAGGCATTTCAACATTTTGCTCCATGAAGAATAATTGTCCGAAAGTAAAATGAAAGATTATTGTGACATTGTTTCGCGAGCATTGTTTCTTTGTCATTGTAGGTCCTTTGTTTACCGTTCCGTGAATTATATGTTATCTATTTAAATTTTCATAATATGCCAAAATATATTATTTAGATATTATAATTTTTTAGAATTATATGTAAAACGTTATAATCAGTATGCACATAAGAGAATTGCACAATTGTTTA
Source organism: Leuctra nigra (assembly GCA_934045905.1). Classification (NCBI taxonomy): domain Eukaryota; kingdom Metazoa; phylum Arthropoda; class Insecta; order Plecoptera; family Leuctridae; genus Leuctra; species Leuctra nigra. The sequence continues at coordinate 3,873,963 of OW203763.1, forward strand.
TTTTGCAAAACAAATATTTTTGGTATTAATGCATTAAACAATGATGTTATCTTAAAACTATGTTTGTTTATGTCAGTCTTCTCGCACACATGTGTTTTGAATGGTCTACGAATATCTCAGGAAACAAAAATTGTAAACGTCGTCATCTTCGTTGTTTTCCATGTTGAACTAGAGCACATTTTAATTTGATCTGTATAGCTGGCTATTTGTTTCTATGTTTTTGACTTGATAGAAAGCCAGTTGATCGATCACACATCATGATCCATTGAGACCGTAGACGAGAACATAATGATTTAAGGTACTTACTTTATAATGTAATAACAGAAAGAAGTTAAAACATTTATATATAATTATAAATTGAATGCGTGTGGTTATTGAAATGACTACAAATTGTATTGTAAATGGCAGCATGAAACTAATTAAAGTGAACCCTATTTTGAAAATAGATAATTGCTTTTCGTATTACATATCCTCCAAGATCCTGGTCCTATTTAATTCGTTGACGACATCAATAAGTATTCCTCTTCTCTCCCCCCCCCCCCCCCCCCCCCCCCCAGTGACGTGCAAAAGTAATTCTATCGGCTCGCATTCTTCGCACTAAATGAAACTAAATAAATATAACTGTCTGGACTGGGATTTGAACCAGTAATCTCTGGCATGGAAAGCAAGCATCTTGACCAATGGTACCGTTCTATTAGTTTGGATTTGCTCATTTTTATTCTCATAGAAAAACTGAAATGCCCACCAATCCTCAGAAACAAATTTTGGCCAAAAAAGTTTATCGCGATCATAAGTAATCAATTGTTTATTTATTATAAAGAATGTTACATTGTTCATTATATTTTAACTTTCACAATTTATATGAACGTAAGTACAAGAAATACTGGTAATATAAAAGTACATAAATATTTCTATCGGACAGACATGACAATCGAAATAATACGATATGATTCATGGTATAATACTTGCTCGTAGATATTGTTACAGGTATACAGCAATACGTTACTTTAGATTCCATTAGTGATCATACCTTTATGAAATTGGCATACAATATTATAATCTCTAATCAGTCATGTATTGCATACTCAAAATATTTTATCAAAACATCATAAACCTCTCAGTTCTTGGCACTTCAATTTGTATGTGCTTAAAAACAAAATTAATCGCATCACTTACCTATCATGTGTCATAGAAATGGTTTGTAATAAAACCTAATGAAATATAAAATTAGTAATACAGAAAGAAAACTTAATAGATATAGAGATATAAAAACTCTTTTCTAACTATAAGGATAGTTCAATTACAATTAGTAAAGACGAACACAATACATAAGAGTACTAGTACAGTAGGAACACAAACCACTTGCTTGAATGTCAGTCGAGTATTCAAGGAAGCAATCCGCCCTTCGCTGGCTCCAGAACAAGTGGTTTGTTTTGTTTCACTGCCTTCAGACTGGTCGTACGTCCAGAGAAGTAGTCCTCGATCTCTTGTAGTGACTTGCCCTTGGTCTCCACAAGACAGAAGTAGAAGAAGATGGTGCCGAGCAGCGAGATGGCCCCGTAGATCATGAATGTGCCGTGCTTGGTGGCCACGTCTTGCAGGAAGGGATATGTCTTGACCACGATGAACACGAACATATGCGCGGCACACGTGGTCAGCCCGCCTACCAGACCACGCACCTACAACAAGAGATGATGAATGTGCCGTGCTTGGTGGCCATGTCTTGCAGGAAGGGATATGTCTTGACCACGATGAACACGAACATATGCGCGGCACACGTGGTCAGCCCGCCTACCAGACCACGCACCTACAACAAGAGATCATGAATGTGCCGTGCTTGGTGGCCACGTCTTGCAGGAAGGGATATGTCTTGACCACGATGAACACGAACATATGCGCGGCACACGTGGTCAGCCCGCCTACCAGACCACGCACCTACAACAAGAGATCATGAATGTGCCGTGCTTGGTGGCCACGTCTTGCAGGAAGGGATATGTCTTGACCACGATGAACACGAACATATGCGCGGCACACGTGGTCAGCCCGCCTACCAGACCACGCACCTACAACAAGAGATCATGAATGTGCCGTGCTTGGTGGCCACGTCTTGCAGGAAGGGATATGTCTTGACCACGATGAACACGAACATATGCGCGGCACACGTGGTCAGCCCGCCTACCAGACCACGCACCTACAACAAGAGATCATGAATGTGCCGTGCTTGGTGGCCACGTCTTGCAGGAAGGGATATGTCTTGACCACGATGAACACGAACATATGCGCGGCACACGTGGTCAGCCCGCCTACCAGACCACGCACCTACAACAAGAGATCATGAATGTGCCGTGCTTGGTGGCCACGTCTTGCAGGAAGGGATATGTCTTGACCACGATGAACACGAACATATGCGCGGCACACGTGGTCAGCCCGCCTACCAGACCACGCACCTACAACAAGAGATCATGAATGTGCCGTGCTTGGTGGCCACGTCTTGCAGGAAGGGATAAGTCTTGACCACGATTAACACGAACATATGCGCGGCACACGTGGTCAGCCCGCCTACCAGACCACGCACCTACAACAAGAGATCATGAATGTGCCGTGCTTGGTGGCCACGTCTTGCAGGAAGGGATATGTCTTGACCACGATGAACACGAACATATGCGCGGCACACGTGGTCAGCCCGCCTACCAGACCACGCACCTACAACAAGATCACACTGAGGTCAAGACGATCCAGCGAACTCAAACATCAAAATCAAATCATTCAAATCACTTTGATTTTGATCAAAATGGAACGATAGAAGTTTCATTTTTCTTCTGAAATAGGGTCAAGTGAGGTAAAAATATTACACCAAATTCTTAGGCCAAAAATGATACAGCATCATACAAATTGCGATATTATTTTAAAATAAGCTAAGATTTTTTCAGATTTTTTCTCATAATTTTCTAATTGTGGAATACAACCTTCATCTTATTTACCACCGCATTATGATTTCATGATCATTGATCTCTATTAGCTAACAACTAACCTGAGCCGGGTAGACCTCGCCAATCATGACCCAGGGCACGACGAGATAGCCCAGAGTGGAGCAGATGATGAAGGCGAAGATGCATGCGACGGGAATCCAAGTGGCCGTGGGTTCGGCTCCTTCCAATCGCCAGCCTTCACTGATCATCACGTAGGAGCCCAGCATCAGCATTGAGATTCCACAGCCCACACCTGCAATCACACCTTCAGCGTCAAAACATTCAACACGCAAGGGAAGACAAATCATATTTTACAGAAAAGGCCACGAAAAATGTTTTATTGAATCAAATTTATCCAATCAATCAGTGGAAATAATGTGAAGGGTTTTGAATAGCAGTAGAATTCCCCTGCCGCCCCTCATCTTTTGCTTGGACGAGATTGTGATATCTCTCCAAGAGGAAAAGCAGATCTGGAACGACTTTTTGATGTGTGATACCAGTGGTTAAAGCATTGATATTTGCTCTACTGTCTGGGATTGGCTACTGCTGTAATGGCAGCTCTGAATGCTATCGTCGATGTTGCAGTCAATCATTATTCTGGCTTCATAAATACATAATTCAATATGTTTATGATCAGATCAGATCATCTACAATTACATAATTAAAATACAACCACATAAGAAGCACGTTGTTATACTGTGTCAGATTTCCTTGCAATTTGATAAAATGTAAGACATCGCGTGAGGAATTTGACATTGTTCCTTCAGACATCGGGCGGTGGCAGAGTTTCCAATCCCTGCCCCGATGGCTCTGTCTGGACTCACTTGAGATGAAGGTGAGCAGACGTCTGCCGCATCTGCGCAGTGCGATGCTGGCAGCGATGGTGGACACCAGCCGCACAACGCCCAGGATCACAGTGGCGAGATACTTGTTCATTGACGCACCGGAATCCTGACAATTCAAATGATTCATCTTGTTCATATTGTAGAATACTATTTTCCAAGTGGCGGACTTGAATCAAGTGTGAATCAGAAGTAATTCTCGATAACACTTTCAGAACAATAGCGTCGTTCAGCTAACACACACATAATGTTTATTTTAATTGAATAACCTGAAGTCCCATCACATAAAGCGCGGAAAGCGTTTTGCGTTTTTCTCTAAACCAATCACAAGTCTGCCGCGAGCTGTTTCTGGACTTCTGTTTGGTTTAGTGAAAAAACACTTTCCGCTTTCCACGCTTTATGTGATTGCGGCTTTCAGGAATACACGCATGTTACTAAATGCGTATCCCACAGCTGTCACCAATTGTAATATTCAGTGTTATGATGAAGTGGGGCGCTCGCCCATCTCCAGTCTATTCGTCACTCTTTTGGTATATTGTTGGGTGACTCATAGTAATAACATAAACCTAAGAAAAGAGACATTATAGTTTTAGATCTAGGTAACATCTTCTGCTTATGGCTTATCATCTTCTGCTTGACTTGTGGGAGCCTCGCTAATATCTTTCGTTTTCAGTCTGGAATGTTCTGTCAAGTTACCTCAAAGACTTTGACAGCGTAGAAAGTGACGGAGTTGACGCCGGAGAACTGGTATATCATGAAGTAGATGACCAACATGGCAAAGGGCTTCAAGGCTGACGGCTGCATGAGCGCGTTCCAAGTCTCCTTAAACCCAGTCGGGCGCTTCACGTTGTTCTTCGCCGAGAACGCGATGAGGACGTCTAACTCGCGGTCCACGTCGCAACCGTCGCCTCTGTGACAAGGAGAAAGTCAAGTGTGATGAGTGATGAAGCAGCGGAGAAACCAGGAGCAGACCCAACAGTGCTCACTACAGACATATTAGCTTTAAAGATGTAATATTCAAAGATATTAGCCCGGGGGGCAAAATGATTATGCAAAAAATAGAGTTGAGCTGAACTCAAGAGGAGGTCTTGGTGGGTCTGCCCCCAGAAAACTCCAGATAATGACTGTCTGCGATTAGTTTATAATCATTCTAGAGCATGTTGGGTCTGTCAGATCTGCAATCTAAAGGAGGTCTAGAATGACAAGATTGACAGTGAACAAGGTGTCGAAGTAGTGGAAAAAGTAGGGTTTGAAAAATGTTTTGGAGAGTATGAAGTGCCGTTAGGGTATTCGCATCAGACATGGAAATTCACTGTTTCTAGATTTTTCTTTGTAATTTGAGTCTGTGGAAATAAAATATTTTCCCCGGGAGCGCACTGGCTCGGCCCCGGAGGGCGGGGGGAGGGGGGCAGGATTCAACACTGAGAGCGAGACAGATGAAACTCACCTGAATCTCTTGAGAGCAGCCCTCGCCTTCTCCGGATTGCCTCTGGTCAGCAGATAGCTGGGCGTCTCCGGCATGAACGTGATGGTCAAGAGGGCCAGCATGGGGATGAGCGAGCTGATGCCGGCCAGCAATGTCCACGACACCAGAGCTCCCAGCAAATACTCGATGAGCACCCCCAGAGACACACCCACAGCAGCCAGAGCAGACAGCATCCCGCGCAAGTGAGGCTGCGTCACTGGACCATTCAATCACTCATCACACCATTTACTTATGTGTTAGTCCGTTTCAAATTCAACTTATGAATATTATCAATTTCGCTCTCTAGTTGTTGAACTCAAAATGCCAATGTTATGGCTTCACAACGACACATTCCCACTGGACAAGGAATTTTAACGAACAACTATATTCAAACCTTGAAATAAAACTTATCAGAGTGAGGGTTTAACGAATTCATACAATTTAGTTATTATAGATTCTAGAGGTATTAATCGTAGTCGCTCAATTGGGTTAAGGGTTACCAAGATTGTTATTTAATCATCAACTGTATTATTAAAAAATCTTCATTTCTCTGCGAAGAAGGAAGTGTTTTCGACTAGCTCTACTTACCTTCCCCCGTGTAGACTCTAGCTGGTGCTCCGACCATTCCCGAACCCAGTCCGACGAGCAGCCTCCCGCCGTAGATCATCTCTACATTGGTGGCGAAGGCAATGATGATCCAGCCGATGATGAGAGGAATCTCTGTCGCGATGAGCGTGTTGCGACGACCGATACGGTCCATGGTCCAGCCTCCGAGGATGCAGCCAATAGGAGTAGTCATAGACGACAAACTTGCTGCAAGTACAACGCAACATGAACGACATCCCATTCAAATGCAATCTTTTAAATGGAAGTATTTGGGAACCCCTTGTTTTTATGTTATCATAAGCAACAATTTGACTTTGATAATAAAACTACATTCGCAACAATAAATTAAAGAAATCGCCAGCAGATCTGCATCTCAGGTATAGGTAAGGCGGGAAGTCAACTTTCTCGATTTTGCGTTGCTAACTCTTGGAATCATGTAAGCAAGCTCTATCAATTATCATTTGACTATGTCGACAAATACAGTATATTGAAGTATTCTCTTATTTAAATATATTTAAGTTAACATAATCTCGGAATTTTTATTCAATTTTGTAAACGATTTTCTATTTCTGTTATGCATTTTATTGATGTCATTGTTCCATTGGCTTTAAAACGTTCAAATAATTTAAACACTTAAATGTTTTAATATATAGAATAATTATGAATTATTTTTAAATTTCATTTATCATTTTGATGATTATTATACTGATACATATTCAAGTCAGAGCCTTTAAAAAAATATATATATATATATTATAATGACTCGTGTCACCTTTACAAATATGATTGGATGAAGGCAGAATGACTGGTTTTTGAGCTCCTCAAGAACAATTGAAATGGACTTCCGCCCTTCGATCTCTGAGATCAAGGAGGTTTCTGAGATACAGAATGTTTGATGGTAGAGAGAATGGTGTTACCTATCCATGACGCTTGACTCTCGTCTACAGAGATCGAGCTGGAGGAATCCGTGAGTTGCGGGATGGCGACAGCAGAGAAGCCGAACGCCAAGCCCGTGTTGATGGTGCCCAAGTTAGCGATCAGTGCAGCGATCACCTGCACAATCAACACACATCATTACGTCGCCAACAACACCCCCGCATTGGCCCAGGCTACAGAGATCGAGCTGGAGGAATCCGTGAGTTGCGGGATGGCGACAGCAGAGAAGCCGAACGCCAAGCCCGTGTTGATGGTGCCCAAGTTAGCGATCAGTGCAGCGATCACCTGCACAATCAACACACATCATTACGTCGCCAACAACACCCCCGCATTGGCCCAGGCTACAGAGATCGAGCTGGAGGAATCCGTGAGTTGCGGGATGGCGACAGCAGAGAAGCCGAACGCCAAGCCCGTGTTGATGGTGCCCAAGTTAGCGATCAGTGCAGCGATCACCTGTACAATCAACACACATCATTACGTCGCCAACAACACCCCCGCATTGGCCCAGGCTACAGAGATCGAGCTGGAGGAATCCGTGAGTTGCGGGATGGCGACAGCAGAGAAGCCGAACGCCAAGCCCGTGTTGATGGTGCCCAAGTTAGCGATCAGTGCAGCGATCACCTGCACAATCAACACACATCATTACGTCGCCAACACACCCCCGCATTGGCCCAGGCTACAGAGATCGAGCTGGAGGAATCAGTGAGTTGCGGGATGGCGACAGCAGAGAAGCCGAACGCCAAGCCCGTGTTGATGGTGCCCAAGTTAGCGATCAGTGCAGCGATCACCTGCACAATCAACACACATCATTACGTCGCCAACAACACCCCCGCATTGGCCCAGGCTACAGAGATCGAGCTGGAGGAATCCGTGAGTTGCGGGATGGCGACAGCAGAGAAGCCGAACGCCAAGCCCGTGTTGATGGTGCCCAAGTTAGCGATCAGTGCAGCGATCACCTGCACAATCAACACACATCATTACGTCGCCAACACACCCCCGCATTGGCCCAGGCTACAGAGATCGAGCTGGAGGAATCAGTGAGTTGCGGGATGGCGACAGCAGAGAAGCCGAACGCCAAGCCCGTGTTGATGGTGCCCAAGTTAGCGATCAGTGCAGCGATCACCTGCACAATCAACACACATCATTACGTCGCCAACACACCCCCGCATTGGCCCAGGCTACAGAGATCGAGCTGGAGGAATCAGTGAGTTGCGGGATGGCGACAGCAGAGAAGCCGAACGCCAAGCCCGTGTTGATGGTGCCCAAGTTAGCGATCAGTGCAGCGATCACCTGTACAATCAACACACATCATTACGTCGCCAACAACACCCCCGCATTGGCCCAGGCTACAGCGTCGTCATCGAAGGGGTCATTTCATTGTCATAGAACTGTCATTTAAAAATCTATGAGGGATAAAATCAACCCACTTAAATACTGATTGCACTGGAAGGAACCATAAAGTCACAAAATGCGGACGAGTTAGAATCTTTATCTCGAATCAAATTTCACACACTTGGATCTAATCATGAGATAAAGTTGTGCTAATTATAAATAGATTGTGATTAAGTGGCCCCAAATACAGATTGTCTACAACGATGTCTACGAGAAAATCTTTATCGACAAAATTTAAAACTTTTGTACTTATAAGTTACAGGTGTCTGAAATTTGCACCACCAAAATAAAAAATATTAGGGATGTTCACGATTACGATTTAATCGAATCGATTAATCGATTATGACATTCAAAACGATTAATCGATGTTAGTAAAATAATCGTATTACATCAATTTGAATTTGCCTCCTTGAAAATGGTTGCATATTACATCATCTAAAATGGCTGCCTTCATTCTGTCCACATTTTTCTTTGTGTGCGTAATATTTTAGTGATAAATTTATGTGTGTGTGTATTTTCCCAAGTTTCAGTGTGTATTTCTAATTCGCATTATTATTTATCAGTGATGATTAAATGAATTACGGCACATTTGCAGCGTATTTGATGTAAAAATGAATGACTTCCCGGACACATTTCATTGTTGAGGTTAATATTGCCGTAAAAGACGATATTATGATGACCACCCTGAACATGATAATATCAATACGATTTAATTCGATTATTAATCGATTTAAATTACGAAAATCGAATAAATAATCGATTTAAATAAAATAATCGTTGAACACCCCTAAAAAATATGGTATGTTTTAAAAATATGTCTTCCATATTGATTTTCTTTTTATCACCAAAAATTAAAACTTTTAGTAGTGTAGTACTTATAATATAGGTGTCTGAAATTTGCACCTCCAAAATAAAAAAAAATATGGTATGTCGGAATTCTGTCTGTTCGTCCTAAATGTGTTTCAAGAGATTAGATAGATTATAGCATCATCTGGCAGCACATGGACGATTGGTTAATCATGATGTCTGAATTATTATCATCACTAATCAATGATGAGCCGTGATGATGAGTAATCACAGTCTGCGGTGATACTAGCGCTCGGCCGTTTGAGAAAATTGAGAGAGCAAAATTGTTTCATAAGTGGGTGTAACATTGAAAGCATGTTTCATGATCAGTCTGATTGTATATATAAGTAGCACTGTCTCATTTTTGCTTCTTGCATTGTTAATTAGGCGCCGGTTATTCAACAAAACCGCTCAAAACTATGAAATTTCCGATACGATTGGAGACCATATCCATGAACCATTTGATCTCAAATTTTAATCATCATTAGATAAAAGACAAGCTTAGGGTTATCACTTGGCACATTTTTTAAATAAAATTTCATCGGCACCCATGATGAGACAAGAAAATATACAATTTTTCACCCAAAATCAACTAATTATTACTAACTAACGAAGCAAAAAATTAAAAATTTACCAAGTGATAAGTTTGTCTAAGTTTGTCTTTTATCTAATCATGATGAAAATTTCAAATAATTTTGTCAGCCCATTTTGTCTCCAATCGTATCCAAAGTAGTGCCTGCGAAACACGCGGCAAAATCGCTCGCGCTTTTACCACTAGATTCAGTCAGTGTTGGCAAAGTTACTTTTAAAATGTATCAGTGTTACAGTTACAGTTACTTGTCCAAAATTCTAACAGTGTTACAGTTAAAGTTACTTAATTTTAAAAGTAACACCGATACAGTTACAGTTACTTGCATAAAGTCAGCAGTTACTTTCACAGTTACTTTTCAAAAATCTTTGAACCTGTACGTCATAAATAATACACAAATAAATATGAAATTAACCGAAAAAAAGTTAAAATGACAACAAAATTGCCTTCCAAGAGGCATTTTCAAAATATTTAGTGTTTTTTAACCTTCTGAAATTGACTTTTAGGTGTTTACCTACTTGAATATTCTATGGAAACAAAATAAATTTGTAACATGTTACAATCAGTTAAGTTACTCAAAATAAGTAACATGTTAGGAATACAAATACTTTATTTTCAAAGTAACATGTTACAGTTACTTTTACTCGAAAAAGTTAACATGTAACCAGTAACATGTTACTTTGTATCATGTTACTACTCAACACTGGCTATAGTTTGTATTGTACTGTTATTCTTACTACTTACAGTACTTCTTCAATTTGCGACGCTTTAAACAGTATATCAATGTATTGGCACCGTAAATGACAGATGAATGAAAAGTTTGATAAAAACAAATAGGAATACGAGTGTTAATTTTACTTAAAAATAGGTAATATTTGAAAACGGCATTCGATGATCTTCTCGGATCTTCTCAACAAATTACGGAAAATAAACTGTGGTGATTGCCTATATTTGCAAATTGTGATGAAAGAAAAGCATTTTGACGTGTTCTCAAGAGTAGAAATTGCAGCAACAGGAATGTTCACAAAAGTACTTTCTTTGACATATTATTGTATCGTCATTGTTTATGGTTTCCTTCGCATTTATCGTCTCGACTTAATTGAGTGCAGAATGCACCGAGCAATGTGCATTGATGCATTGTGATAAACTACAAGTGATCCTAATGAATTAAAATGCAGCTCCCTTATTCTGCCGCCAAGGGTATAAGCATGAGGATATCACACGTACTCGTCGACATGCCAGTAGTTACGCGAGTCGAGTTCGTAATGCCAGGGTCACTTCGAGACAATTGCGAGGAACATTATGTGACCTTTATGCAGAACTCTCAAGTAAGTGCCACTAAATTGATGATCAATAGATCGATGGAGGGACACAACTTTCTATGCATTGACACACCTGGGCATACTTTTGAAATAAAATAGAATCTTATTTTGAATAAGTACAAAAGTTGAAGTGACAAAATCAGAATAAAACCAGTACACTTTGATTTGAAAGTAAAAGTACGCCAGATTTGAATTTTATAAATTATTTCAATTATTTTGAAATACATATTGTGAGTTCCTGGTATTTCAATAAAAAAATGAATCCCTGCTTGTGTGTCAGCTAATGAACGAAATGTTGACTTTCTAAGGGGATGACGAGCATTGAACCCAGTCTACTGGTTACAAGTCCAACCTGCCAAGGTGATGATTCCATGGATCATGTTGTAATGTAATCAATGCAGGCGCGTAGTTGAGAAGTAGGATTGAATTACCTGGCGCCAGCAACTGCCTCGCAGACGCTTCTCTTCAGCCTTGTTGTGAGCGGAGGTGTCAACGATGACTGTGTTGTCAGCAAAAGACACGAGGGGCGCCTTGCCCTCCACATCCAACCTGGTTGACGACCTGCAAAGTCCGGCATTAGCTGGCGTTGCCATTGGAACTATCCCACCATTGCAATAGAAATCACGGGAAAAGTGATAGTCTCTGATATTCCTAGAATCCTACAGTTCTGTGATCTATAATTACTTAGTCACAGCATCAACTTGTAAAAATAATCTCAGGGAAAGTTTTGACAAATAAAATGCACGAAATCGCAGTCCTGAAAACTGCAATTCATAACAGGACAAGAGAAATTATAGGCTTTTTGTAGTGTGTTCCCAAAATCAAAAGTGGGAAAGATTAGAAACCAAATACATATATAATATAAAATATGTTCCAGATACAGGTAATAGAGTAAGAAGAAAACGCTCTGTGTAAAGCGTTGATAATACTGTTGAAAAGCAAGCACCGATAAGGAGCCTTATGTCGGTACGAAATTCCTGTGTGATAACAATATTTTAAAACATATTTTGACCAATCATCTAGCATTTCACAATAAGTTTCAAATAACAATATCTATTAAGACTGATTTTACAAAAAAAAATTATAAAATGTTGGTCTCGATGACTTGGCAAAATTTTCACTTGAAAGCAATGGTTCATTTTCACTTTTCAACTAATCATGGGATTTTGTTAAAAATACCTATATAATATATGCAGCAAACCAGCCACGTGGCGTGGTCTTCATGTGTGCAAAATGTCAGTTCGATCAGAGAAACGGTATGTAGACCTGCACGGAAGTTGTTTCTTCTTTCGTATCCCGGAGGTTCACAGCGTGTAAACCTGACACAACTGTTACACCTGACACAACACACCTGTTACACCCAAGCGAGGGGTGAACAACTAAAAAAATCAGTGTACACTTTGAAAAAAAATAAAAAAAAAAAATCAGAAAAATAAAAAAAATCAGAAAAAATAAAAAAATCACATCAAAATCAAAAAAAAATCAAAAAAATCAAGTATGTAAAAAAAATAAAAAAATAAAAAAAAATCAAAAAAATCAAAAAATCAAAAAAAAAATAAAAAAAATCAGACGAAATCAGAAAAAATCAAAAAAATCACAGCAAAATCAAAAAAAAAAAAAAATAAAGTATGTAAATAAAAATCAAAAAATCATAAAAAATCACAAAATCACAAAAAAATCACAAAAAATCAGAAAAAATCAACAAAAATTAACTATGTTAAAAAAAAAATCATAAAAAATCAAAAAAAAAAATTCTTAAAAATCAAAAAAAAATTAAAAATAAAAAAAATCACGTAAAATTTTTTTAAAATCAAAAAATCATTAAAAAAATTAATAAATCAAAAAATCAAAAAAAATCATAAAAAATCAAAAAATAAAAAAAAATAAAAAAAAAATAAAAAAATCGCTGAAAAAAATTAAAAAATTGTAAAGAATAAAAAAAAATCATTGGAAAAAATCAAAAATCATAAAAAATCAAAAAATCAGATGTACACTAAAATGTCAAGTTGTTAACCCCTCGCACCCAAGGAGGTTGGTTCACCTGACACAACTGTCAATGCAGTTGTGCATCGGGTCGCAGTTATCCTCACAAGTAAACCGCTTGATGTAAAATATTAACTACTAATGAATAATGATGCTTTCATTTTCACACTCATACATACAAACTATACAAATAAATGATAACGTTTGTCTTACGGTAACCTTGCTGTAAGGAGTATTTATTTATACGATGTTTGCAGGCTGACTCTATGCTCTGATGAAGGATTCATCATTCCATTCCATGTGTATTCAATATTCATCATGGTATTCATAACTTTATAAACAGACTATAGCTGACCTACCCGGCGCGGCGTTGCTCGTGCTGGTGGGGAGAGGTACATGCGATTTAGGTTTGTTAGACGGATTGCCTATATTGCCCAGCGCAGCAACCCTGTCCATAGAGTTCCATGTATACTACGCCTGTGAGATAATATGTATGGCCAAAGAGGAAGCATTTTCCTGACAGCCACAATAAATTCAATTCAATTCTATTCTGTGAGATATGCAACCCAAATGACTTGAAAGAAAAAGTGTTAACGTAAAGTAATTCTTGGCATCTTAGCACGGGACAGTCTTCCCGAGTCGAGTTAAGGTCACTTGATCAATGATCACACTGGAAGTCGTGACTGAGCCGCAATTTATAGCGTAAGAGTTTTGAAAACTTGCAAAACATCACGCACGCACTCGTCTATGCAGAACAGTGTATATAATTTTGTATTAAGGGTGGTTTGCGAAATGGGTTAAGTACCCTACAATGTGCGCAGGACCCCAAAGAAACTCCATACCAAATTTGGATGATATCGGTCAAAGGGTACAGGAGTATATGAAGAACTAGGGATGGAGCGAACTTGGATTTTGATATCGACTATCGATATCATTTATATATCGATATATATCGATATATCGATATATTGAAATATCGAAATATTGAAATATTGAAATATCGAAATATTGAAATATTAAATATCGAAATATCGAAGTATCGATATATTGAAATATCGAAATATCGAAATATTGATAAGGAAATAATATTTAGATGTATAGGTATGGAAATATTGATATATCGTATGAATGTATTAAATTGCTCCTAAAACTGCTAGGAATTTCAAAAGAAAATGTAAAAAGAAATAACACAGCCGTTCCAAAATATAGGGTCACCGACCAGATAAGAAAGAAAATGTGAATAATCTGAGTAATTGTCCATAAATCTTGTAAACGCTGCACTGCAAATGAGAATTATTTTGCCATAGTAGGTATAAACTTCAATTAAGAACATAATTGTATCATGCGGTAAGGCTTCAATATATCGATATTTCGATATTTCAATATTTCGATATTTCAATATTTCGATATTTCAATATATTGATATTTCAATATTTCAATATATCGATATATCGATATTTCAATATATCGATATTCAATATATTCAGGTATCGATATTTCGATATTATTTTGATATCGATATATATCGATATATCGATATTTTCTCCATCCCTATGAAGAACATAAATACAGACATAGTGACATACAATCTACTTCATATATTACTAGCTGACCTGCCCGGCGTTGCTCGTGGAGGGAGGGGGGGGGGGGGTACATGAGAGTAGAAAATTCGGGAGATTGTTTCGTAAGTTGTATACCTGATAATGTCAAAAAGTGCAATTATCTCTCGTACATTCTGCCTTTAGCTGAATTTCTTCAATTAGGGGTGGTTTGGGGAAGGGGGTGAGTAGCATGAAATGTGGGCAGGTTGACGAAGTACACGTGTGCAAATTTTTATTGAGGTCGGTCAATGGTGTAGGAGCATATGGCTGAAAGTTGATTTTTTTTTTTTTAATTTGGGTGGGTTTTTCAATTAGGGGTGGTTTGGCGATGGGGGTAAGTACCCTACGATGTGCGCAGGACCCCATAGAAACTCCATGCCAAGTTTGGTGGAGATCGGTCAAAGGGTGTGTAGGAATGTATGAAGAACATACAGACAGACAGGCAGACAGACAGACAGACAGACAGACAGACACACAGACAAACAGACATTCTACTTTATAGGTATAGATAAAGTTCGTTCACGTTTAGAATATTTCTGACGTTTCGTCGTTCACGTCATTCATTGGTCGTTCACTTGAACACTGCCCTGTCAATGGCAAGACTTTCTTCTTTGTATTATTGAAATTGTATAAATTATGTCAAATACACAATTATTAATAGTAGTAAATATTATAAAAATTCAATAAAATTGATTTATTTTTATCTACAGTCGTATTATACACATTTTTCGATTATTATATTGATATTTACATGTTTAGGTATACGTTCGCTTGACTACTACGGTAGTACACGCCGCTATTATAGCTTGCTATTCTAAACGTGAACGAACTTTATAGAAGAAATATTCAGTTTATACTTTATCTCAATTCTCAACCAATGTAAATCTATACCTATAAAGTGTCTGTCACATTCCAAGAATTACTTTACGTAAACACAACTTCTTTGAAGTCATTTGGGTTGCATATCTCACCGGCGTAGTATGCGTATGGCATACAGGTGCACCTAGTAGATGCTAGTAGGTACAGATTTGGAATAATATCTCGATCATCCCTACGCTTATACCATCCCGCCATACAACGGAGATCGTACAAGTGGTATACCAGCGCTCCGTTGTATGGCGGGATGGTATAAGCGTAGGGATGATCGACACATTTTTCCACGACCCTACTACATGGATCTCTATGGACAGGGTTGCTGCGCCGGGCAATATAGGCAATCCGTCTCACATAGGTGTAATGCAGGATGCCTATATCACATGTATCCCTCCCCACAAGCACGAGCAACACCGGGCGGGTCGGCTAGTTTAAATAATTTAAAATGTAAAACACAATTTGCCAATGAAATGCATTCGAAACCAAGAACAATACAATGTACACCGAATTATTTTCAATTGTGAAGAGATTGTCTTGAAACAATTTAGTTTGCAAACTATTTCTTGACACGTCTTCTCTGCGTGCTCCTGCAAGAGAGATTCTGATCTTATTCTTGGGGGCGTGTTCTGAACTTCTGTGCACAATAGCACTCTGTGTTCTCTCTGATTTCCCTCTCGAATGCGTACCTCGTCCTCAGCTGGCCTGACCACAAAGACAGCCCTTCGACTTACAGTCAAGGTTACAGATCACGGCTATCGGCAGTGGAGCTGCCCTGCGCCCTGCGCCCTGCATTGTCAAGTTTCATTGTGATGGACCTTGGTGATGGACGAAATAATTTTTATTCGGGATGGACGAGCGTGACTTCCCTTGGGATCGAACACGAGTGTTTCTGATGACAACCCACTGAGCGAGCCATCAAGAGAGTAACTTTTGAACTGATAGCCTACATTTTCGAGCTTTCGATCAAATTAGGGCTGTATCCAAACTAATTTTACTTGCTAAATAATACATTATTCCAAAATTTAAACCATTGGTTAAGGTCAAACTATATCCCTGCACATTAATTTGAGAAATGTAAATGTTCCTCAGAGATAGAAGGCCGGAAGTCCATTTCAATGATTCTTGAGGTAAGATCAAAAACTAGTAATTCTGCCTTCATCCAATCATATTTGTAGTGGTGACATGAGTCATTGTGTAAGATAATACTTCAATACCGGGTGGCGCAAAAAAATCCCCCTGATTGAGAGGTCACTACATCGAAACTATTATAGATAGGATTTTGAAATTTGTACACATATTAGAAAACATACCAAAATGTGATATGTGTTAGTTTCAAAAACATTGCTATTGTAGGAAAAAAGTTACATCTGCTCAAATTTGGTTGTCAAAAAATTGACATACGGAGCTCAAATAGCGCGCGTCGAGAAACTTCCAATGGCCGGGACGCTGTTTCCTTCAAAACTACGTACGATATCAAGCTGAAAATTTCAAACTATATTCAAAATTGATTAAGATCAATTGTGTAAAAATTTCAATTAATGTCAATATATGGAACGAAAGTTATTGAATCTTGAAGAGTGTGTAATAAAAGTTTAGAAATAATCTCTGATTTTACGCTCAACTTCAAGATTCCATAATTTTCGTTCCATTCATTCAAATTATTAAAAATTTTACACAAACGATCTTAATATATTTTAAATATAATTTGAAATTTTCAGCTTGATATCGTACGTAGTTTTGAAGAAACAGCGTCCCGGCCATTGGAAGTTTCTCGACGCGCGCTTTGAGCTCCGTATAGGTAATTAATCAATTTTTTGACAACCAAATTTGAACAGCTGTAACTTTTTTCCTACAATAGAAATGTTTTTCAAACTTGCACATATTAAATTTTGGTATGTTTTCTAAGGTGTGTACAAATTTCAGAATCTTATCTAATAGTTTCGATAGTGACCTCTCAATCAGGGGGATTTTTTTGCGCCACCCGGTATAACTGAATTTCTTGACATCAGCCGAATGGCAATTGATAGAGACAATTGAAAATGAAATAGCAATTGAAATGGATTTGATTCCTTACTTCCAAAAGTGTGACACTCGAAGTCGATAAAATGGACTTCCGTCCTTCTATCTCTGACGTGCAGAACTACTACAGCGGTTGCTTTGCACGGCATTTTACTTTTAGACATTGGCACGAGATAATATTTCGCTTTCTTTCCTATTAGACGTAAACATGTCAAACTGATAAGTCGATTTTTCTAATGGTCTATCAAAGGATATACCTACGTGTGGTATAAGTACTGAGTCCACTATTGTTGGCTGTCATGTACTTGCTTTGTAATGTTATGATTTTATGCATCTTTCACTTCTATTCTAACAAATACCAATATCTCATACTTGCTTAAGAAAATGCGGAAACTTTAGCTTACCCTTTCATGTTGAATTATTGGTCGTGTTGATACAAATAAACACGCAAGATTCGTAGTCTTCAAGTGGAGGTAGTTTAATTTAAACTAATAATTAAATGTATCTAAACACAAATGTTCACTGCTGTGGAAACGAGTATAGTAATAGCAGAAAACTAGCGTTACCAAACAGTAATTACGCCAACATCGAATAAAAGTAAAATTGCACTGCTTCAACTGAGAGATGAACAAATTGCAAGAGACGGTATAAGTATACTCCCGACAGTCACACAGAGAACTGTCGTTCTGTATTGTCATAGTAGCACCTACCCGGCGTGACACTGACTGTATGCACAACATGCGGCCGATTATATACGCAGCAATCAGCTGTTCACTGCCACAGTACCACATTATGACGTCAGATATAAACAAAGACAGCTTAGAGGACAGACCAGACCAGTAGAGGCCGGTAGTGCATTCACTTATTTCATTATTTCATTTATTTAATTAGTGTGTAATCAGGATCGGCCATATGTTCACATGATCTAGCTCAGTTCCTATAATCGGCAGGATATGTACACTCGGCCAAACATAAATTGATCGTTGATCAAATTTGAATGACTGCTGGTCATGTCCCATACCAATTAAAGCTTGTTATTATCGTTGAAATGTGGGGTCACCTACTAGAGTGAGACAAGGAGATCGCTTCGACTGACTTTGGATGGTGCAATCTAACATTTATCAGTCAATCAAATTTGATCAACGATCAATTTATGTTTGGCCGAGTGTACAAAGAAGTTGATATTTTATGTAAGTATTCCACCTTCTGGTTGATAGAATACAGTATTGTTAGCGACAATCTAATGTAATAATAACAATCATCATTATTTCCAGGTGCAAATATTGGTTACTATAGTATAAAAAGTCTCATGAACGGCGCCTTAAGAGACCTATTTTCGAGATTGTTCGGAGACAAATTTCATATGGATTCACGGCCGCCTGAGGTCAAATCACACACAATAATAAACTGTCGTGGCAGATTGTAGTATTTCAGGTATTTCGTTGGGTAGATGGGCACTCGAACAATCTCGAAAATAGCGGTCCAGGATTTTTTTGCCAGGGTGAGCAGTGAGTAGCGGGCAATTATTTATGGTGGGCACACAGTTTTTCCGTTATAGTATACAAGGAAGATCAGGAAGATCAGGAAGATCAGGATACAAGGAAGATCAGGAAGATCAGGACGGTGCTCCCTGCGTCGAACTTTGAATGTCGCCCTTTTTACAAATAAAGAAAGTGAAAGTGAAACTGAAACTAAGCAGGGACGACGCTAGGATTTGTATACAGGGGGGGCCTAGGTAGGGCAATAAACTTTGTAGGGGGGGCCAACGTATTTTCACAAGTATATTTTCCCCTAGGTAGCCCTAGGTAGCCTAGGTAGCCCTATATTGCCCTAGGTAGGGCAATAAACTTTGTAGGGAGGGCAAACGTATTTTCACAAGTATATTTTCATATTGTGGCGTGGGGATCAGGCGCATAGGAACTAAATTTGCAAGGGAGGGAATAATATGTAAAATAACTTGAGCTGGAGATACTAGTGTTTACGAAGAATGGGGGGCTGAGGGGAGGCCCCCCCAGTAATATGCAGGTCCGGGGCGCACAGCCCCGGAAATTTTTTGAATTTCAGACATCAATTTGGTGCATTTCTATGCGATTTTAACATTTTTTAAGCACATTTTTTTCTTGACACATAAATATATAAGTACATAGGGAGGGGTATTGAATCAGAGGGGAGGATTCTCCCCCCATTCCCCCCCCCCTTCCTACGCGCCTGGTGGGGATAATTAAAAAACTGAAGCCTTCAAAAAATTATCCCTACACTAATTTTTACGAACTGTCTTCCCACCATTTTTCGTCCCTTATTATTTCCCAAGACTCTCCTCTTTCTTCCACAGCCACCTTCACTCCTTCATCCACTTCGTTCGCGGTCTCCCTGCCTTTCTTTTCCCTCCCATTGCTGCTCTATCTGCCTCCCTTCTCGGTATCCTCTCTTGCCCCATCCCTTTCAATCGACGAAACCATTTCAATCTCTCCTTTCCTAATTTGAAACGTAGAGTCTCCATTGCAAGATCTTTCCTATCTTGAAGCTCCGTATCTTATCCAATTTTTGTCAACCCTGCTATACTTCTTAGGAACTTCATTATGTGTGGCGTACGAAAGTGCCTATGTGCAAAACATTGTCAGCTGAAGTTTTATTTGATAATTTGAACAGTGCAAAAAATTGAAGAAAAGTATAGACTTTCAAGATATTTATTTTCCCACATTTGGTTTGGGGGGGCCAAGGGGGGGCCGCGCGAATGTTTGGGGGGGCCGTGGCCCCCCCCAGGCCCCCCCTTAGCGTCGTCCCTGAAACTAAGGCGTGGGATGCTGAAATGACCAGATTTGGGGTTAAAAAGGGTTTAGAATACCATGTAGAAAGGGGGGGATTGTCAATTTATCAAATACAATTTGAAGTGCGGTGTAATATCTTAGTAGGTAAATAAGAATATTTTTTTATTTCTTGGATTGATTTTATTATTTTATTAAATTATACCAAAACATGAAACACATGAAAAAGACAGTAATGAATTAAATTGTTTTTATTTTGGGCAGGAGACAATTTTGCCTTTTCAGGGACGGCGCCGGGGTTGGCCCCAACCCTACCGTCCCTGAAAAGGCTGTGCCATTCTATGCAAGGTTAATAGTATCGATTCTTATTTTCGTATTTTGTTAGAGAGATCTGGTAACATCACAATAACATAAAGTGAACTAACACTTATTGAGAGCCACCAAGAAAATCCGTGACATTAGTAAAAAAAAAAAGCATGGTGCGATATTCATCCTAAAGTTATGCAGAAATGTAGAACTTTTTCCGTTTCATTTATTCAATCATCGTATCGTAATATTAAAAAATAAGATCGTACCGGATTTTTTAGTACAATCATTGAACGTCATAAATAATTGAATCAGTAAAATTATCATAGCTTAATCTGATAATGCATTCTCGATGTCCAAGAAAACCATGCAATTTTTGGTTACGTTTGCCATGCCTCTGGCGCTCAACCATTGGTCATCTCACTCATGACTCTTATTTCTACAGCATCTTCCTCATGAGTCACGACTACTGTCGACAATCTACATTCCATATGTTCATCCCCAATTACACCAAATTAAATTAGATGGACGCATGTCCTTCTTGCCAGTCAGATTACATATTATTAAATGCAATAATACGATTTTTTACAAGATTCCTTGGAGAGTGAATACTGTAATGTTGATCTCATGCCACGTAATTTTCATTCTTCATGAATCACTAATTATCACACACAAATATGAGTAATTCTTTTAACACCTGGTGCTATTCGTTGCAAGTCATAAAAGTTATTTGTAAAATGAGTGATATTTATAAGTTTGAAAACAGAAACATGTTATAGCATCAGTGTGAAGTCGTCACCAAGGATGTATAAAATGTAGAGTTGACACTTCACAAACATATGGTTGTTATCGTTCAGATGCAATTTACGCAAACGCCTTATAATTAGATTACAATTCAGGTGGATAATTACAATGCATAATATGATTATATCACATCGTCAACACAGGAAATCTCTCGGTATCTTCAGCTCATCGTATATTTTATCGCTTCATGCCAGAAATAATCGTGTTCCACGACCAATATACCCTTTTAAAAATATTGGTTTCTTACCTTTCAGAGGTATTAAAATGTTCACTTGGCCAAAGTTAAAACGGTATTTGAACGAAACGGATTGGTTGGTGGTCAGGTTCCTTGACAATCAATCCATCCTTGTTATTATCAATGAAATCAGAGTTCACCTACTAGATTTAGATTACGCGATTTGGCAGAGATTTCATCGGGTGATGCCATCAAATCTTTATCAGCCGACAGCCAATCCTTTTCTTTGGAATACCGTTTTAACATTTGCCAAGTGTAGATACAAAGGTTGATTGGTCAATGGTCATAAGTAAGTCAATCATAAATTTATTGACTAAAATTTTAAAACTAAAAATAAACGGGATCTCAGTCTATCAACTCATGTATGTAGTACCTACACGTTATCGTATTGATTAATTATGTTTTTCATATCAAAACCGTTTTACGAGACTCTCATGGCACTTTCTTGTTTCTTTGTTTGTTTGTTTGTTTGTTTTTGTTTGTTTGTGTGGAATGCCCCGCTCACACCGTTCAACCAACCAGTCGATCTGAATTTTTGCACACACACACACACACACACAAATGTCATAAAGAGAGATCTCATATAGTTTTTGAATGAGATCCGTGATGGGTTGAACCGTCGGACCGATTAACTTCAAATTTTACAGTACATTGGAACCAACATTTTAGGCGTTTTGACAATCAGACAAATTAGTCAAGAACTTCATGAGTACATTACATTTTACTTGTTTTGAAATATTTGTAAAATGTTTTCAAAGAAATTCAAATACAATTTCCTTTGACGCATTTCGTTAGATTATTTTCAAAGGGGTTGCCAAGGTCTGTAGAGCAGACAATTTTACACACATATTCGAAGGCTCGCTTATCAACGCGTTACACAGAGAGTTTTCCTATAGTATGCTGAATGAAAACTCTCTGTGTAACGCGTAGGTACCTTTTGTATATAGTTGACCCCCTTGTTCCTCTTGAGAAGAAGGAAAGCAGTGATATTAATTGTGAGATTGACACATCAGAGTACCATAGGTACTTTGCACATACTTGTTTTTCAATAACTTATTTTTACCAGAGGCACAAATAGACGAAACCGTATAGTGTAAATTTGACAAGTTTTAATTAATTTTTCAGCCTCCTTGTTTTTATTAGACTGGAATACCGTCTTTGCACTTCAATTCACGATGAAGACAACAATCTGACAAATTTAGTTTGGGAAGAAACTAGAAAGTAATTGTTCGATCCGAGGTAATTTTTTAAAATCGCTTTTTCAAACATTATTCAGCCAAATAAAACTTATGGTGTAGTTTGTGAATGTAAAATAGTAGACCTACTATTTTACATTCACAAACTACACCATAAGTTGTATTACTTATAGGTACTAATAGTACCTATTACTAATAGGTACCTGTACCTATTCAAAAGTATTTGCTCTCCGGTGTAGGCTTTATGAAAGTATTGCTTACATGCACTCCGTTGACAAATCGAATTCTGTTTTTACAATCTTGGATTATCAGTTATCAATAACTTGACAACTTATTATTGAAACCGTCTAATCCAATTGGATCATGAAAGCAGGCACCTTCGCCGTGATCGGGACCTGTGTATGCCTGAGCAAGTACAAGGTGATGTCATCTACTATGGGCCGTGTGCTGCGATAGTTCGCCAACCTTTCAGCTCATCCCAAGCTCAGAAGCAAGAATACAATAGCATAATCATTCATTATCAATCGCAATCATCATATAGTTATACACTTGCAGTTTTTAGCAAAGCAAAGGCTTAAATGCATATAAATCTTCCTTGTTTTGTCATCAGTTTTGTTGCCATGGAAGAAAAGTCTAACTTTAAAATTAGATATTATGTCAACAATATTTGACGAAAACTAAATTGAAACGAATAACTGCAACGATCAATCAGTCATTCAAGACTCCAACTCATCGCTTGAAATTAATTCGCATAAAAATATACATTGATAACATTTTAATTATTGATAAACGCGTCTTGAAGATTCAACTCAATTTACATCGTATTTCATAAATCAATACAAATTCAAAAAATTAAATTGGCAAACTAATTAATACACAACCACGTTTTCTTTTGTTCGTGGTCATTAAAATAAAAATAGTTTTACACATCTATCCAACATCCACGTTTACTAGTTCTACTTATAATTCCATAATCTATATTTTCATCGTATCAGCTTTATAATTTTTATTAATGTAACTATCATAGCAGGATTAGAGTGAGGGGACAAGAACTACAAGAGAAGAAAGAATTCAAATACTTGGGAAGTATGTTAACCAATAATGCAACTATTGGGAGAGAAATCCAAGCAAGAATAGTTAAGGATGAAGGTTTCTATAAGTCAATTAGAAAATTTCTTTGAAGCGCAGAATTCCAATTAAGATGTAAATTGTTGATATTTAAACAGTACTTCTTACCAATATTAACATGGAGCTGGCCCATGGAATGTTGGAGAGAAAGAGGTTGGCCAGCTACAAGCTTCAGAGATGAAATTTCTTATGAGTGCGAAAGGAGTGACAAAGTTCGACAGAATTAGAAGTTCAAAGATTAGGAAGGAATTGGGTGTGGAGAGATTGGGATTTAAGTTGGGGAGTGAGAGATTGAGGTGGTTTGGTAACATGAAGAGAATGGATATTGGAAGGATGGCCAGAACAGAGTTGGAAGCAATAAATGTTATAAGAAAGAGAAGTGTTGGAAGGCCTAGATCACAGTGGAAGAGTTTGACTGAAGATGTGAGGTCAAGAGGAGAAGACTGGAAGATGGTTGAGAAGGAACGTTAGTGGGAGAATAACGACATATGGAATGGTTTAATTATGAAGATGGAGGAGGAAGAAAGTGAGGAGGAGAAGATGAAGAAATATCAACCGGTCCGGCTAGCCGATTGAGACAATAGCCTTAGTGTGAATTGGTTATAGTCAGTGAATGTAATTATGTAAATGTATTATATAAATTGTCGAATCCCCTGACCCAAATTATATTTGGAACTAGGGTTTGGAAAAAAAATCATATTAATTTGAAATCCCCAACAGATCATATTCCTCAAACAATGGAGGAGGGCATTTCTCTGGAACAGTTTAAATCTGTATAGTCGAGTATAGGGCAGTTAAATGAAGTTTAGATTTTAGAATAATAAATATTTTATGAGAGTTGAGATGTTGTTGAAGACAGATGTGGTATTATTTTTGTTGTGTGATGAATAGTTTTCAAGGAACGAATTTACAAAGTTTGGTAGATTGTAGCTGTCCATGAAAAACAATTTGACGTCCCCCCGACGGCTGCCACCTTATCGCGGTGGTGGGGTTTGTGTTGGCCAATGATCCATTGCAGCTACGCCGGCGAGCATATGCTCATGTGTAAGGGCTACCCATGCCGGACAGATCAGTGGTGAGGTCCAGACAAAGAGCAGCCAGGGTCGGCCTAACCATGCTCTCCCTTGAATTTGTGGTCCCCTCGGGCCGGCCTCCCCCCTCGAGATGGTGATCCCCCTGAAATCGGGTTCCTCCGGCCTGAATCCTCACCCCCCCCCGGTCCGTCCCCATTCCTGCCTGGCCCTCCCACCAGTGCTGGACTCCTCCGGATCGGGCCCGTTAGGTCGACCCCTCCCCTTGCCCTCCAATTATGATCAACAAAGTTAAATATAAAAATTAATGTGCGCAATATAACCTCGTCGTTGACGCGCCATTAAACCAAACTAATCTAATCTAACAATTTGACGTCACTCGCCCCAGAGCCGGTTCTATGCATCCCGTAACACAGGGAACACGGCGTGTGACATACAGCTTATTTTTGCAGAGGAGTGAAATGCCGAAAACTAATAAATTAATTATGGAAAATATATGAATTACCTATAAAAATATATTAGAATTTCACATTGCTCTTTGAGGCTATTCTGTATACAATCAAAATATAATCTCAACATTCACCTACTATTCCCCATTGTGGATTTTTACCAGTGATTTTTCCACACAATATCTGCATGCTTCGCATGTTAACATAGGATTTCCTGCTAATGGTTGTGGTCATGGAGTCACTTGAGACTAATGACTTATGCGTTGTTTATGTTAATTAAAATATCAGAAATAAATCGCAAAACTCTAGGAAAGTTCCCTGCTATTGCATCATCAACTTCCAATCATCCTCTACTATTTACTTCTAAGTAAAATTAACTGTTGGTCTAAACAAAAATATCGATGGAAGACTGACTTGTTCGGTTGCTACTTAAATCGAAAATGTGGTCTTACCTGTGGATGATAACTCCACTACGAATACCTCAAAACAAAACGGTTGAGTAGTGAGCTTGACCTTGAAGAGTTTTTTAATCGATTTTAATCAATGTCTTTTACCAATGTAGTTGTTGATAAAATAGGGCTTTGTACGAGTCTGCAGAATAGTTCAATGAAAATAATTTCATATTTCATATTTTGTGATTCGTGCCTGAAAATTAGTAAACTTGAACGTAGGACGAAATAAAACTACAACCAATCTATGAAATTATTTTCATTGAAGAGTTCTGAAGACTCGTACAAAGCCTGGCTTGCTGTAATACAAAGCCCACACAGTGTTTTCCACCGCTTAATTAATGTATCGCACAAGTAACATATTCACATGTATTATCACTTATCAGTTATCACCTTGAAGAACAGAAGGGTAATTCCCCAGCCTTGAAGGGGTTGAACCCAGCTCGAATTTCAATGACAGAACACGAACTTTACAACAGCAAGTAAAAATAAGATAGGAGTAGGGAAGAAGAAGCATTGAATTAGTGATAATAAGCTTCCTTAGCTTTTGAATAAGTTATGTTATGTACCCTCAAGGAGGCATCGAAAGTTCTTTTTGGTTGGTTTATTGTTTTTATTTGATTCTTAGTGAATTCTTTGACATTTTTGTAAGCCCATTGAAGTATTTTCAATTGTTTAATTCGTTTGCATCTGCCTGATGAAGCCTACTGAATAGTTGGAGAAATAATTGAGATTAAATAAAATACAAAGTTTGTGAAACGTCCAGAGAAAAGAGGGCTGAGTGAGCGTGACCTTGAAAAGTTTTTTAATCGATTTTTATTAATATCTTTTACTAATGTAATTGTTAACAAAATAGGGCTTTGTACAAGTATTCAGAACAGTTCAATGAAAATAATTTCATAGTTTGGAATAAGTTATTCGTTTTATTTTGTCCAACAGATGTTTAGTGCCATAATTTTACTAATTTTCGGGCACTAAACGTCTGTAGGACAAAGTAAATCTTATAAACCATTACAAGCTATGGAATTATTTTCATTGAATTGTTCTGAATACTCGTACAAAGCCTTATTTTGTTAACAATTACATTGGTAAAAGATATTGATTTAAATCGATTAAAAAACTCTTCAAGGTCAAACTCACTACCCAGCCGTCTTAACCATATCATAGTCATTAACCATTGACAACATTTATTTACATACATTTATTCATTTTTTCCGTCGCCATTAGCCTCGCTGCAGAAAAGTGCGACGTTAAGCCCCAGACAAAAAAAATATGTATGCATTTATATTGAATAATGAAAAATAATAATAATGAAAATAATAATAATGAAATAATAATAATAATAATAATAATAATAATAATAATAATAATAATAATAATAATAATAATAATAATAATAATAATAATAATAAAATTATGAAAATTATTTAAAAAAAATAAAAAAAATAATAGTACGTGAAATGTACATGATGCTCTGTGATACGTGATACGAGAATACAGTCTTCACGTACGAATTCTCCACGACGTATCATTTTAACCGTAAAAAACAACAGTGAACCGTGAAAGCAATTGATGATAACATGTGATTGGCAATTGTTTGACATGTACCTATGTGATACATAATGTGACCTCTACGGGAAGTCATGTAAAATGATAACAAGCGCTATCAGGTACCGGTACACTGATCTCAGAACAGTCTCACAGTATCAATGTAATCACACTTTGAACTCGGAATCAAGATGAAACTGCTTCAATTATTTCAACTGCATTATTGAAAACTATTTGACACGCCCTCTAAGGTCACAGAGACTCTCGAAGTTTCGAGCACACGCTCAGCTCAATTCTAATCAATTCATTGAAAACTGATAGTAACTTATTGAACAATGTTGCATGCGCGTTTATTCCCTTGAAAATGATGCAAGTGCATCTATTTCAGTCAAGTGAACTTGGTACAAGAATACGGCGTTGTATACTTGGCGACGCCTGCCGATGTATTTATTCTCTGACATCAGAAAGTGACATCATTTGATTTGTCATTTGTTTTCAAGACCTTTTTCAAAACTTGATATCCAGACGAGAATACAGAGGTAAATGTAGATTTCGAGCATGTGGGATTGGGAGGGTTTAATTACAAGAACCATATTCTCATATGTTAATAATTATTCCTCCATTCAACAAATATTGACGGTCATTCGAATTCTGACCGCGGGTGTACATTAGACACAGAAAACAAATAGGTACGTCCATAAATTCGTTGCATTATTTGTTGGAACTTATTTTCAAACGAATTATATTATATAATGTATTTTCAAATTAAACAGTGATCTATATTTTATTTATTTTATTTGATTGATATTTTATAAGTTACATATTGTGCAAGACACAGTCCGAAGGCTGCAATTTTGGACATTTTCTCAAATGCAAATCATAGAATTATGTTGTCACATATTGAAATGTACGAATATATTTTGTGTAAAAGTC
Source organism: Leuctra nigra (assembly GCA_934045905.1). Lineage (NCBI taxonomy): Eukaryota > Metazoa > Arthropoda > Insecta > Plecoptera > Leuctridae > Leuctra > Leuctra nigra. The sequence continues at coordinate 3,902,250 of OW203763.1, forward strand.
TTTATTCCAATAAATAAATATTTGTGTGAAATAGTTTTACATCCTGTAAAATAGCCTGCAACCAACATCAGTAGCCTCTCCAAATAATGTCCCTATTTCCTTCAGCTCGTTGGTGAGCGCAACCGATTGCTAAATGGCCAACATTTGCACTTGATTCACGTCTTGCCATGCAAGCTGCACCTTCTGCGCATGCGGCTACTCTGTCAGATCACGTGGCGAACACATGGCCGGTGTCAACATAACCTTGCCACCAGAACACAATTGCACATTACTCACAAGTCACAAGAACATTCAGCCATTCCAGACAATGGAATAATAAAATCATTCAAATAGGTCAATTAGATATCAATCCCACCCTAGAATAACACGTATTGTACTTGTTTACGTGAGAGTCTAGGTTCGAAGATGGATATTGTCATTGCTTGTTCTATTTGATCTTGATAATTATTATCATGTAAAAATAATGTACTTCCTAATCGATAAAATGAACTGATAAAAAAGCGATTGTGAAGGTATAATGATGTTTACTGTATCATTGTTGCCGGTGAATAATGCAGTGATTTGTCATACGCTCCTGCATGAATACTTATGTATTCTTGTAAATGTAATTTATTAATATTTCTGCATTGATAGCCTTCTTCATCTAAAACCCATGAGACTGGAAGGCGATCATACGGCTTTCTCGAGAGAAAAGAACCGTATGATTAATGTCCACTACACGTTGGGACAGAGCAAGTTAGTTCAGACATGCAGGTCACAGAGTTACCTTCAGACTGAGGATTTCCGAGTTCCCTCAATCGAGAGTTAACCCTTTAACCAGTGAGTTAATTTGTAGGTAGGTAGAGGTAAAAATTCTATATCCTTTATGCGATGTGTTAGGAAGCATATTTTTGTATTATAAGAAAACAAAGCTATCAAATATTAAACAAATTTTTAAAATTTCAAAAAAAAATTTAAAAAAATTTTTTTTTTGCAATTTTTTTTTTTTTTTTCTCTGTATATGTAGAATGCTAGCACGTACGAGATACGTGCATACCGGTTAAAGGGTTAAAAGCTGGGCAGGTTCCTAACACGACCTACTAGACCCCCCCCCCCCCCCCGAAATCAGAGCTTTATTTAAAAAATAAGTACATTTAAAATAATATGTGAACAATAAGTTAAAAGAAAGAGGCAGATCATGTGAAAAACACATCAAATTTTGCTTCAATTGAGTTAAAATTTACAAAATTCCCTGTGCTACGTGAACTGCATGTGCTAATGAGTGCCCCCCTTACCACTCCATTTATTTTTTTACATTTTGCCAACCCCTGATATAAAGCTTGCAAACACCCATACTCTTATTTAAAATCAACGGTTTGATGGTACAGGAAGTTTAATTAATGTACCTTCATTCTTAAAACTTGCCCATTTTTTTCACATAGTAATCTATATTTCCCAAAAATAGCTACACTGCGATTCAAAATTGCACCAAATCGAATGACCTTGCACAAAATTCTTTTGGAGGCTGCGTCCCCGAACACTATCATTTTCCAAAATAAAAAATTTCTTTCCCCCCCGCGCCCCTCAAAATGTAATTCTGGGTACGCCCTTGTCTCTCTTGCATTCTACTTTATCATCATCCGTTTCCACTTGTCTACAGTTGCAGAACATAACCGCTTTTTACAGCACTAAAATTAAAAATTTCTTTCCTTATCAATAACTGAATTATTTATTAATGTATTTAAATATTTATTTAAATTTCAATGAATCTTTTCTGAAGCTGTATTGAAATCTGCTAGGAGGATGTTATCTCTGGATGCACATGTCATAATCATAATGACGCCCACTGACGCCAGACCCAGCGCCAGCTGCAGTCACCTCGGAAACAAATAACAATCCTATGTCACTGAGCATGTTTCTTCTTCCCCAATCATATCAGAATAGAAATAACCATTCATATTATCATGCTGCAGAACAATGCGACTCGAAACCTATTATAAAAAATACAAAATCTTATTTCCGCAAAAAGATAATAGACTGTGAGAGGAAGTTTGATGAGAAATGTGAAAGTTGAAATACCAGTAAAATTACTGGCAGGTTTTCATCTCCATAGGATTCACCCCGTGATAATACACTGGTGCAGATCTGTCATCTTGGGACTGGTGCTATTTGCGGGGGGGGGGGGGGGGGGGGTCAACCAACTGATGAAGGACGATGGGAAGGAGGAGGTCGTGGCTTCTTAGATTCGGAGAGCAAGTTCAGAGACTCGGGTGCTCTGGGCCCAAACAAACATCAGAATGAATTACTGTATGAAGGATGATGAAATCATTATTTCGCAGTTCAATGCAGATGTCATATTATTTCCAAAATAAAGTTGAATCTGAATTCATCGATTTATAGGCATACACTTATCAAATCCAGCACAAATATTAATTACGTACCGGTTATATCCTTGATTACTATTTAATTCTTCATTGAATTTAAATAAGCACACAATTTGGTATATTTTGACATTTTAGGTTAAATATTTTTGAAATGATGAGCTATAGGAGATATACTCGACCAAAACTACGTCTAGAACCAATAAATTAGCAAGAAAAAAATGAATATTAAAAAAAAAAATCCGTAGCTTTGCGCCCAGACCTACATTCTGCTTTTTTCTGGCACCCCTCTGATTGATAAAAGTCGGCGCCCCTGTAGATACTATCTACGCGAGCAACGTCTCTGTCCAAAGATTATCCAGCCTGAGATTTCCAGAAGACGTGTAGTAGCATCTACATATCTATTTTGTCCGATCCCAATGAATTCCCAGCTCTATTCCCCCCTCAAACTCAAACAACATCCTTCTTTAGACTAGGATCACGATTCGATTATGAAAGTTCATTACGATAAATGCAGTGTGAGATTTTTCAAGAGTTCAGAAATGCATACGGATGTCTAATTTTATTTCAGAATTTCAGGCCTAATGTCATCCCTTATCTGCGTAAGTTTGAATCCACTACCTTCGATCTGTTGCACTTGCCTGGCAGTTGCTAGGTTGATCTCCTGCCACCCGTGCAGCGCCAAGGATGACGCCACCGACGCCTGTTGCGACGTCACCGACGCCGAGATCGTCGCGATCACGTCCTGATCCTCAGACAACTGTCTGAACGTCTCCTTTTCCTTGACGACATCCTGGACGTCGTCCTCGGAAGCAGGAAGTGGGAATTTGCCGAATCGTCCCACAATCCTGGCCAGCAAATCCTTCCACATTTCACCACCACAAGGTCTAAATCAGTCAAAAGAACAGATTCTCACAGTTTATTAACTGGAATGAAAATTAAGTGGAAGAAAATGAATTTCATTTGCAACACAATTTTCTTGAAATGTATTTGTTAATCCGTATCTGAAACCATTTTCTGTCGCTTGAAGAGAACATTTTCTAAAAACACATCTTCACACCATGAACTTTTGACAAAGACAGTGAATTACGTGAACAGTGTTACATGCATAATAGTATTTTATTGAAAACTCCCGACCAATCAGAATAATTCTTAAACCACTATCAGCATCAGCTGTTTAGTATTTATCCAAATGAAAAAATAAAAAATAATTATATTCCACTAGAAAATTACGATGGACGGGTTTTAACAGAATATAAGAATACAATAAATTGCTGGCAATTTCTCTAGGTAAATATATGAGCGTTGGTCTCGTAATTGCCATGCAATTCCATCAATTAGATTGTTTTGCTTAATTAATAACTATGTAGATGCCCCTGAGACTCTATAAACTAACATTTTATTCAGAAAACTGTGCATGGATTCAGTTGATTGGATAAGATGAGATCTTGGAAGTTTGCCCATTCGTTATAGCAACACTGATAAATGTTCAATGTTGCTAAAGCCTTCCGGTATAAACTCCATGGTGCTCGAAGACTTGCACTTCGAGGGTTTAAAACCGTTTTGTGATACGTGCTAGAAAGCCTGTATTCACAAGACAATGTCATGCCAAGCACGATGTCAAGCATGATGTCAAGCAAGCAATGTTGAGCATTCACCAGTTGCCATGTAACTGCTCATGAGATCATGCCCATGAGCATAAACATGAATGTTTGGTTGCCATTTGCAAGTGAGCAAAGGACAATGATTTATATTTCGATTTCAAATTTCAATTTGGAAATTTTTCTATTTCAAATTAAGCGTAAATGTCAATACGTCGTCAGTAACTTGTTTCGACTGAAAATTTGTAGAATACGGTTATTATGTTTGTTTCATGACCTTGCAAAATTTCATCTTAATCGAAACATTTTTAACGATATTTTTCAATTACATATAACCAATCAGAGGATGTTGTTCGAAAACTATACTACAAACCAGAAAGGTGATCCTGATATGTTTGCACATTTTTAGTTCAATAATAGAATCACAAATCAACAGAGATCCGAGCCAAACGAGTCAAAATGAGCGCAAATAACTATATTTCCAAACCCTGAAGAAGTTATTTATTAGGAGTACCTACATGAGAATGTGTGTATATTTTTAACAGCAACATTATGGTATCAATGTTGCATTTGCCAATTTGCCAATTGTTCACATTGCTCAAGTGTGGAATGTAGAAAATTAAATTCAACTCTGAAATTTAAATAACCATACTAATAAGTGATTATTATTAGAAACAGTTTGTAATAGTTTGCATTGAAAAAAATGAATGGTGGTGTGACCTGGAAATGATGGAAATTAATGATGTCATGGCAATATATTATATTGAAATCAGCCAAAATAGTCAATAGGCGAAGATAAAATTTATATTTTATTGATGTCGTGGACGTTTTCGGAACCATCTTGTAATGACATGGCAGTGGTGACGGTTTGTTCCGTTGGAGGTGCTGGAGGTTCATAAAATATCCATTCTCAGCAATATTGCTGGTTTTGGACGGCGAAAAGTAAAACCATCGCTTTTTGTCAGCCAGATACGTAGTGATTATTCTAAAATGTCATAAAATATATACTTCATGTCATGGAAGAAATATGCGAACGAGTCATACTTACTAAATATTCAAATGCAGAAACTGATCCTTCTGTAGAGTCCAATCTAGAAAATACAATCAGAAACTGTTGGGAAAACCTGCTTATCGCTTAATTATTCAAAACTCATAAAATAACACGTCATTTGACTGCAACCACCAATATAATACTGTAAATATGCAGTGCATTCCATAACTAATGAATTATGTATGATGCAATGTAGTGCATTGGCCGCCGTCGCCGTGCACAAGCGTCGTATGAGTCGGTGAGAGTGCAATCAGCAGCCTGAGCCCTAATTCTAGCAATTATTTCAATGTTAAGTATATGGAAGAAATTGCTAGGCGACCATCAATGCAGTTGTAGAATTAGCGCCCTGGGGGTCTGCACCTGACACACCACTCACCAGACCCATCACAAACATCAGGCAAATGTTGTACCAGATCATAGGCGTGCGCACGGGGGGGGGGGGGGGGGCCGGGGGGGGCCGGGGGGGCCTTGGCCTCCCCTAATGGGTCAGCCTCAACTAAAAAATTATAAAATGTGGTCCTCATAGTGTCAAAATTTTGTTTTAAATTAAACAAAAAAATCTCTCTGTGGGGCAGACTGGAGTTGCTCAAATCACTGGACTCAAGTACTGGGTTGATCAAAAACACAAAATTTTGGAAAACAATGCCAATAAAGTACCTTCTAAAAACACAATTTTTCATGAATTTCTAGGTTTTTCCCATAAAAAATAATTTTTTATATGCCTCAAAATTGCTCTAATATGATGTATGACCTTCATGCCCCCTCACCTTATTGTAGTGAAAAGGTGTGTAAAATTAAAAAAAAAAAAAAGTAAATGCTCCTCAGAATGTCTCAAAATTGATTTCAAAGTGTCAAAAAAACAAAAACCGCCCTGCTGGGCAAGGTGGGGAGCGCGCCCCCCACCCCCCCCCCCCCTTAGCCCGTGGCAATTTTTTTTCCTTGGACTTTACCCCCCCTGTCATTAATCCTGCCAGCGCCCATGTTGGCCCCCCCTAATGATTTCTCCTGCGCACGCCTATGTACCAGATACCACTCACCAGACCCATCACAAACATCAGGCAGATGTTGTACCAGATACCACTCACCAGACCCATCACAAACATCAGGCAGATGTAGGTCCAGATACCACTCACCAGACCCATCACAAACATCAGGCAGATGTAGTACCAGATACCACTCACCAGACCCATCACAAACATCAGGCAGATGTAGTACCAGATACCACTCACCAGACCCATCACAAACATCAGGCAGATGTTGTACCAGATACCAGACACCTCCCATCACAAACATCAGGCAGATGTTGTACCAGATACCACTCACCAGACCCATCACAAACATCAGGCAGATGTTGTACCAGATACCACTCACCAGACCCATCACAAACATCAGGCAGATGTAGTACCAGATACCACTCACCAGACCCATCACAAAC